>JADLZN010011476.1:0-211805 GCA_018155175.1 Sinocyclocheilus anophthalmus
TTTTTTTTTTTATGTCCCCTTCTTTTTTTTAAGTTGGTTAATTATTCTTCTTTTTTTATCTTTCCGTTTCGGATCTTTCTGTTTTTTTTTTTTTTTTTTTTTGTCTTATCTGAGTTGTCTTCTCTGCCCCCCTTTCCTCCCCACTCCTCTTACCCTCCCAGCCCACTCCCCCCCTCCCCTTATCTTTCTGTTTCTTTTCCTCACTCCCCTAATGATGACTTTCTTCGTTATCATACCCTCTTCAGCCATTCCCCCCCTCCTTGCTGTCCTACCCCCCCCCCCTTTCCCCCTCTACCCGCCCCTGTCCAGCACTCCCCTTTCTCCTGCTACCTCTCATCCCCTTCACGCACACCTCCTACGCCAGAATCTTTCGCTGCTCCCTCCCATCTTTTTATTATTCTTTCTCCCCTTCACTCCCCCCCCCCCCTCCCTCTCCCCCCCCCTTCGAGCACCTTCTCCCCTCTCCTTTCCCTCCTTTCCCCGCCCCGCCCACTTGTATCCATTTTCCTTTCTCTCCCCTCCCCCCCCTTCTCCCTCTTCCTTTCCCCCATACCCCTCCTTCATACGCTTTCCCATCGCTCCCTTCCTTCTTGACCTCATTTTCCCCTCTCACTTCCTACGCCTGTCCTTTCCCCCCCCCCCTTCCCCCCTTCCTACCCCCCTCCCCCCCCTCCCTCCCTCTTCCCCCTTCGTTCTGACCTCGCCGCCCCTATCGACCTCAAATCGCACCTCCCCCCATGGCACGTCACCATGTCCTCCACCTTTATGCCGGCTCCATAGTCCCGACCTCAATTACCTTTCTTCCCCTGGTTTTTACCCACCTCTCACCTTTTTCCATACATTCTTTTTACCCTTGCGCCGCATCCCTTCGCCTTCCCCCGTTTACTTACCCTACCTGCCGACCCCCACATATACCCCCTTACTCCCACCCTCGCACGGAACCCCCTTCCTCCCCCGCCCCGTCCCACCCCCCCCACTCCCCCCCCGCCCCTGCGCTCTCCTCCACCCTCTCACCCCCTCTAGTTTCCTCCCTTTCCCCCTTCCCACTATTTTCACGTCCTTCCCTCCTCTTCTTATTGTCATAACCTTCCCCCATCCTCCCCCTTCTTCCCCTTCCCGTCTTCCTTCTTTCCCCCCCCTCGCCCTTCTTCCTTCCCCCTATTTCTCTCTCTCTTCCTTCTCCTTTTCTGTTTCCTCCTCTCTTCCCTACCCCCCCCCTCCCCTCCCTTCCCCTTCTTGATTCTCTCTTTCCCCTCCTACTCTCTATTTTTCTCCCCCTTCCTTCCCCTCCCTCCCTCTCCGTATCCTCCCCCCCGCTCCCCCTGTTTTCCCCCTTCCGCCCCCACCTCCCCCACCTCTTTTTCCCTTTTCGTTTCTTGTCCCCTCTCACCCCCTCCTCCTCCCCCCTTTCTTGTCCACTAACACCCCATCACCCCCCCTATCTCTCCCCTTTCCCCCTCTTTCTGTTCCTTTTCTCCTCCTGCACCCTCTTCCTTTTTCCGTTTTTGTAACTTTTACTCACATACCTCACCCCCCCTCCCCCCCCTTCCTTTCTTCATTCCTACCTAACCTATACCCCCTTCCCCTCTTCCCCCCCCCCCCTTCCCTCCTTCTCCCATCTCCCTCCCCCCCCTCCCACCCCTTACGTTCTCCCCCCCCCCTCCCCTCCTCTCCCCTTTCTACTCCCTCCCTCCCCCCTATCCCCCCGTCCTTTTTTTTTTTTTTATTTCATTTACTCTTCCCCCTTCCCTTCCCCCTCCCCGCCCCCCGCCACCTATTCTCTTCTTCCCCCTTCTTCCGTCTCTTTACTTCCTTCCTCCCTTCTTTTTTCCCCTTCTTCCTTCATCCTCTCCTTTCGTGTCTTCACCCCTACCCCCCTTCCCTCCAAACTATCCCCTCCCCTCTTCACCCCCCCTCCTTCTTTTATTTTCTTCCCCCCCCTCCCTTATCCCCCCTTCTCTCCCCCACCCATTCCCTTCCCCCCCCTCCTCCCCCTTTCTTCCACACCTCCTCCTACATGTAAGATTCATCCCCCCCCCCCCTCCGTTCCTCTTCTTCCCCTCCCCTCTCCCCCCCCTTTTTTCCTCCCCCCATTCCCTTTCTCTTTCCCCCCTTCCCCCCTACCCCTCCTCCCTTCCCCTTCCTTCCCTTTTTTTCTTCTATCCCCTTTTTTCCCTTCCCCCCCCTCTCCACATTATTCTCCTCCCCTATCCCCCTCCCCCCCCCCTCTCCTCCCCCCTGCCCCTTTCACCCCTCCTCCTACTTTCCTTCCCTCCCCCCTTTCCCTTCCTTCTCCCCTGCGCTATTTTCTCTTTTATCCCTCTCTTTCCGCATGACTTTCCCCCTCTACTCCCTCTTCCCCCCTCTCCCCCCGACATCTCCTGACACCCCCCCCCCTCCCCCCCCTCGCTCCCCTCCCTCCCCCCCCCGCCACCCCTTCCCCCCATGTTCTCTCCCCCTCCCTTCACCTCCTCCCCCCCCCTGCTCCCCTTCCCTCTCCTCCCCCCCCCCCACTCCATCGACAACCCCCCACCCCCCCCATTCCCCCCTTTTTTTCCGTCCCCCCCCCCCACCTCCCCACCCCCCCCCCCCCCCCCCCCTTTCTTCCCCAAGCCCGCCCAGTCCCCCCCTCCGTCCCCCCCTCCGCTTTTTCGCCGCCCCCCCCCCCCCCTCCCCGCCCCCCACCCCTCCCTTCCCCCCGCCCACCCCCCCCCCCCCCCACCCCCCCCCCCCCCCACCCCCACCAACCCCCCCCCCCCCCCCACCCCCCACTCCCCCCCTCACCTCCTTTCCTTCCCCCCCTTTCCCCTCTCTCCCCCCCTTCCCCTTTCTATCCCCCCCCTTACCCCCACCCCCCCTCCCCCCCTCCTCCCCCCTTCCCCGCCCCCCCTCCCTCCCCTCCCCCCCCTCCCCCCCTTTTCTTTTTTTTCTCTCTCACCAGGTATTGGTCGGTTATCCTGCTCCAATCGCTACTGATATCGCTATGCCACATGTCACCTACGTACACCTAGCCCGCTGACCCCCCCCTGCACACTCAGCCACCACCTGAGCTATTCAAAACTTCTGTAAGTATTTTTCAATCACCCCCCTATTATCCTTCACACCCCCCATAATAGCGTACTAGCGACATTGTTTGATCGCAACACTCTCTTTGCCTTCTTACCCACACTGCTATCGCACCGATCCATAAGTATTTTACCAGCCCGCGCACCTCGATCTATCTCTCAGTGTTAGAAAATTCGGTTCCCGTCCGTTAGTGGTCGCTATAGTAAGCATTACTATGGAGGACAGCATTATCCGGTCATACGAAATATTAAGTTTAGGTTCTCTTTAGGGAAGCTGACTAGACCCTCCCCCATGCGACTAGTGATAAGTACAATACCCCTCCTCCGACCCCAAGATGCACGAGCCTGCGGAGAATGGTTCATAAGAGCGGAGGACTGAGCACTACACGACGCACCAGTCCACTGCAATTACCATTAATCAGGCTGATACATGATTCAACATCTGAACAAACACAAGACAAACACGCATTCTATCTGTTTATAACACGCTTTAGCTCTATTTTTATTTTGCGAGTAGTATGACTTGTTATCCAACTACTTATGATTCTAGTAGAATGGTTTGAGAATGAGTGCACTCTTCTGTCACACTATTAATTCTAATTGAATTGAGTCGGATGTGAGGTGAGCGACTTAAACAGGAATGACATGATAGTATCAGGTTAAGTAAGCTTATGGAAGAAGTAATGAATAGACAGTTACACGATAATTGAGCAGGGCTCGATGTTATAGTAGTCGTGATTTAATAGCAGGGATCTTTACAGGTAATATCACGGCTTTATCTATTGACTAGACAAGCTACACTGGGACAGACACTTGATGGGCGGATGACGATAGTAGTCTAACTAGAGAGAAAGATCATTGAGATTGATATAGTAGTCGAAGATTAGTAGACGGTCTGTTATCACTATCTGAATTCATGCTACTATTTATACGCAGTATTATCATCTCGATGAGTATGATGATTAGTGACTGTTCAATCTAGTATTAATTCTTGCATCTCGAACTAGTATAAGAAAGTTACATTTGTAATTACATAATATCTATGCTGATTGTTGTGACCATACTGACTGTATTATTTATGCTATATGCAGTTTATCAAATATCATATCACTAGCAGTCTCTCATATATCTGAATCCGATAATCCTTAGGTTTCTCTTTGATGGCAATTAAGTACGCTATTAATCGATTATCACACACATCATAATTATCTTTTAGTTATCATTAAGTTTATAGATGTGGATGGGATAAATCAAATTTACGACGATTCTACTGCGACATATAGTGTTCACAAAATTATCATCACTATCGAACCATCGCTGTAGGTGTTTCACTAGCGTGGATCATTAATAATTTCAAGTTGACATTAATTGTCGATTCACTAAGACAGCTTAGTTCACACACCTACATAAATATATGCACTGGGAGCCATGAGTAGATGGCACGGGAATTCAACGTTAGTTGGGACGTTTGGCAGGTGGTGCTGTAGCTGGCACACTAAGTGTAATGCAGAAATATGTCACGCGATATTCCGACGCAGAAACTGATTTACAAGTACCCATTTCATAATCCTACTGTATCAGCAATGACGTAGGCGATGCAACGGTATTAAAGCCTGTCTGTAATATAGTCGACGCCCTAGGTAGTTCAGGGTATCAGTGATTCACAATAATTTTTGCCTGTATTGACATAATTTCCGTGTGATATTTTTTTGTAAAATATATACTGAATCATTAACAGTTTTCACCCCCCCCATACCGACATTCACCCATTCACATCTACTTATTTACCAACATCTATTAATCTCAACGGTCATGCAGACAAGACTAGTAATTGCGAGGGAAATGCTCCCCTATTTTAAAGTATTTTGTAGTAGAAGGTCACGTCAACATGAATTGTACTGAGTGAAAGGAAGGCCGCGGGAGTTATGGGGAAAATAAAATTTAGGAATAATTTATTGGTAAGGAAAAATAGATTTTTTAGTTCAGTTGATTTTAGATAGAGATTAGGATTTTTTATTTGGATTGGGGTGTTTCCTGGGGGGGCGGTGTTGTTTGAATGGGGTGAAATTTATTTAGTTAAGGAGAAAAAACCCCAAAAAAAAAATAAAAGGGAGGATTGATAGTGATAATATGTATGTAATAAATTAGTAAGAAAGTATTTAAGAGATAGAGTTCTCCTCCCCCCTTCCCCTCTCCCTTTCCCTCCCTTCCCTGTTCTTTCCCTTTCCCTCCTCACTTCCCTCCCACTCTTTCCCCAGTCCTCCCTTCCCGGTTCCCTTCACCATTCCTTCCCCCCCCTCCTCCCCCCCCCCCCCTCCTTCTCCCTTCCCGCCCCCTCCCCACCCCTTCTTTCTCATCCTCTTGTCCCCCCCTCCCTTTACCTTCTTCTTCTTTCCCCCTCTTCCCCCCCTCTGATTTACTCCTTTTTACCCCTCCTCTTTTTCCCTTACCCCGTCCCCCTACACGCTCCCCCTTTTTCCCTTTTGTTTTTCTTTCCCTCCCCCCCTTCCTTTCTTTCTCCCCCCTCGTCTTCCTTATGCTTCCCTCCCTCCCCCTCCTCACTCCTTTTTCTTTTCCTTCTTCCACCGCTGTCTTCCCTCTCTTATCTTTCTCCTGCCTCTTCATTCTCTGCTTCATTTATAACTGTGAATTCCTTTTCTACCCTTCTCCTACTTTTTCACTTTTACATTTCTTTCCACACTCCTCCCCCCCTCTCTACCCCCTCTTTCCTATCCCCATCCTCTTTATCCCCCCCCCTTTCCCTCTTCTCCTAGCTATCTCATCCTTTTCCCCCCTCTGCCCCTTCCTTTCCCTTTTCCCCTTCCATTTTTTCAGTCCTTCGTCTCTCATTCCCCCCACCCTCCCTCCCCACCCACCTCCCCCCTTCTCCACCCCCCTCTCCCTTTCCCTCCTCCGCCCTCTTTCCTTTTCTCCTGTTCCCATCATCTTTCCTCCTTCTCGTTCCCATTCTCTTCACCCCTCCCCCACTAATTCACGAATCCTGACTTTCCATCCTTTTCCCCTCATTCTCCCCCCGATCTTTCCTCCTCCCCCCTCACCCCCGTTCCCCTCTTCAATCACCCTTTACTTCTTTTTTTTATTTTTTTCTCATTTCTCCCCCCCCCCCCACCCCCCCCCCACCCCCATCCCTTTCCTTTTTATTTCCCTCTTTTCTCTTCCACTCTCGCCTTTTTACGCTTTCTCCCTCTCCTCTACCCCCCTCCTATAGTTCTTCTGTCCTCTTTCCCCCCCCCTAATCTTCAACCCTTTCTGTTGCATATCGCGCCCCTCTGTCACTTCCCCTCCCCCCCATCCTCCTTTGGCTTACCTATTCCTCCCCATTTTCTCCCCTTCCTTCTCTTTCTTTCCCCCCCTTTATTTTTTCTTTCCTTACATGCACCCCTTTCCACCTCCCCCCTCTTCCTTTTTCCACTTTTTTTTCCTCCCTTCCCCTTTTCCCCCCCTTCTCCTCTTCTCCCCCCCCCCCCCTCCATACTCCTTTCTCTCCTTCCCCCTCCTCTCCCCCCCCCCTTTAACCCCCCTCCCCTCCTTCTTACCCCTCCTCCCACCACCCCCATCCTCCCCCCCCACCCCCTTCTCTTTTCTCTCCTTTTTTTTTTTTCCCCCCCCCCTCCCCTTTTTCCCCTCACCCCCCATATTACTTTTTTTTTTCATCCCCTCACCCCATTTCCCCCCCCCTTCCACCCCTCCTTCCCCCCACTCCACTCCCTTCCTCCTCCCTCCTCTTTCTCCGTATTACGATCTTTCTAAACTTTCAAGTTGTTCACTGGACGCTAATTTCACTTTCCACTTACTACTTCCATTTGCACACACCACCTCTTCTCGCAGGCCTACCGACCCCCGCGGCCACAACCCCACGCCCCCCGATGTACCCCCCCCTCCGCACCACCATTCACTACCCCCCCACTTCATCGTTGACTGGCCTTCTCACATCACAGCGGCTTGGTTTAGGTGATAATTTACTTTGGATAATAAAGCACCAGGGACAGAAAATTTGCTGACGTGAGCGCTCCATGATGTTCTTCAGCAAATCCTCTTATTTTGATCCACTGATGCATTTACAAATGATCTTTATATTCCCTATATATCCTCTGGTAATGCTCAACAAACAATCACAAATTCAAAATGAACAGTGAGTCTTTTGGTGAAGGGCACAGTAAATATGAAAGAAATACTACTATTTAAATACAGAATATCGTCTTCAGAAACTCACACTGACAGGCCAGTTATTAACCACTAGATGTCTTGCAAAAAAAAAAAAATCCTAATGCACTTTTTTGACAGAAAAAAAATTATTTGAAAGGAATCTTTTGAGAAATATGAAAGTTATGAATTGTGACATTAACCCGCCAGTGGTTTTACAGCCAGGGATGAAGCTCTTCTGGCATATCTGAGGGCTGCAATGGACTGATGTGTTTATAGTGGAGCATGGCAGCTCATTACCAGGCAGGCATGTGAGAGATACTCGTGTACGCCAAGAGCCAAGACCATACTTGGATGATATGATAAAATCCAGTTACGAGGGGACACACAATCTTGTCCATGCAGGGATCACACACGTCCTGCAGGTCATGTGTTTCTGAAATGATGAGTGAATGGTCCCAAACACAGCACAATTCTGAGCGGTAATTCCTGCAGGGTCATTTGGATCTTCCATCATCGCACCCACAAGATGGAACCTACGAGATGTTCGTGTATTCTCAAAATGTGAAACACAGGAACCGCCCATGCTCCCACTGACTCACATACACCTTGATACTGGACAACAAAAGTATTGAGTGGTTCACAACACCGCTGCGTACATTGTATTTGAATTCCAGGACTACCACCGGTGTTTCAAACCAGACCCCTAGGCCATATCAGTACGTATAAAACTAAAGCACCTAGCCATGCAGTCTGCATTTGTGAAAAAATAGGATGCTCTGAAGAGCTCAGTGAATTGAATTAAATTGACTGTGCCCCAGTTGTTGACCAGGCAAGGTTTCACTAAGGGACATGGTGGGGAATGCGGTTATGGTTGTTAGAATAAATTGGGGAGGCTACCAGACGCCATTGACCTAAAACCCAAGCGAAAAAATCGCCACACACATTTGGGCATTAACTGACAATGTGAGCAGACCACGAAGCACCGCGGAACTTGTCAAAAAACCATTCACAAGTGATGACCTGCTTACCATACACTTGATAACCCGGAGGTAACAAGATTGGAGCAAGCCCCCGCCAGCTATAAGAAAAGAAAGCTGTTAATGGGTTGCAAAAGGGACGGACATCAAAATCACATCTAAATGTCTATCGTTTTGGTACGGAGACGGAATCCTGTTATATAATAATCACAAGTATACCCTGCGTTGTTGTAAAGGGGTCACAAACATAAATCACTCACACTTATAACGCACCTACAACCTATTCTTGTTTATTTTCTTCCCCCACCCCTCCCGTCTCCCCTTCCGCAAAACAAAACGCATTTATGCCTCTCCTCCCCGCGCAATGGTTAGAACTAAAATGACTCATTATACGCCCCACCTAAAGGTGGACTCAATAAGGGAAATAAATATAATAAAATAATATTACAATTTTTTATTTATGAACATGTATTACTATACGTACACTTTACTAATTACTGAATTTATAAAGTTTGCAAAAATAGACCCCCATTTTTTCTCATATAGTGTTGACATTCCCATTGGAGAGAATCTGGAGGTTATTTCATATCTACAAAAACCAAGGAGGGTAATTAACCATATGCAAGGGAAAATATACAAAATAAGATAATAAAAAAAAAATGTTTTATATAGTAATTTGATTAGTAATGAAGGAATGGCATGTACGTATTTTTGCACTATATTCCACAAGACAACCAACCATATTTAACCTCACCAATTTACACAACATACTGGCTTGTTTCAAAATCCGTAATAATGTTTTTGCCTGAATTGAAAAATCACAGTGTAAACTTATGATAGCGGGTATAAGGGGGACCCGAGACTTTGGTCTCGAGTTGCACCAAAAGCTGAGCTTCCCATATCGCAATGTGAGGAAGGAACACAAACTGCTAGCAAGAGCAATGCTGGGAAAACCTAAAGGACCTAAGGATTACCTCAAAGGTTTTAGCGGCAGGCTTCACTGCTCAGGGGACCAAATAGGAAACTCACATCAGCAGAAGATGTTTCGATACATGACAGTAGGTAAGCTCATGCCATTTTGTTGTCTAATTTGTGTAAATATAACAATATTACAATGAAACATATTTCTAAAAAAAAATTTTTTAAACCAATAAAGTACTAAATAAAAATCACGATAAAAACAGACAGATGAGCATGCTGAATAGGGAAAAAAATTCAAGTACCGGAGCAATGTGGCAGGGAGCCGCTCCACTGGCCATCCAGCTGGCACATGCGGGTGGTATTGCCCACAATGCTGCGCTGGCCGATGCAGCTGAAGCGGATAACAGAGCCCACTGTGCGTCTGTCCCCCGAGATCTGTGCATATGGAGGCATGCTGGGACGATCACACAGAACCACTGCGGCAGACAGAAAAAAGGGCAAATCTTACCTACAGTGCACAATATCAATATACACAATTCAGAGTAAAGTAGGTTACACAATTACTTGAGTAATGGTTTATCAGGTTAAGATGACTTACAGAGGCACTTGGGTAGGGAGCGGTCCCATGTGCCGTCGCCTTGACAGCTCAGAGTGCTGGTGCCCATCAGGTAGTATCCAGGGTTACAGCTGTAAGAAACTGCGGTCTGGAAACTGTAACGATGAGGCCCGCTGGGCAGGACCTGTCTGACACCATTTTCAACATGTCCCGGATCAGTGCAGTTCACAACTGAGACGCAGAGAAAGACAGACAGAGAGAAAGAAGGTTATGAAGAATACTGTTGAGAAGCACACTGCAATTCAAAAGTTTATTAAAAATAAATTTATTTTAAATTTTTTTGAAAGTGAAATTAATACTTTTATTTAGCAAGGACATATTAAATTGACCAAAAGTGACATTAAAGACATTTTAGGCTTTTTCTTTTCTATTCATCAAAAATAATTCTGAAAAAAAAAAATGTATCACTACACTGATTCCACAAACTATAGCACACGACTATTTTCAAACATTGATAAAAATTACATTTTTTGACACCAATTCAGCATATTATATGATTCTGAGGATACTGTGAACCGAAGACTGAGCAAATGGCTTGCTAAACATTCAGCTTTGATATCACATGAAATAATTTACATTTTAAAAGTATATAATATTTCATAATATTGACCGTTATTTTTAAATCAAATAAATGCAGCCTTGGTGCGCACAAGAGACTCTTTATTTGGCATAATCAATTTAATTTAAAAGAGACTTTTGTGTACATTTCTATCTTGGTGACAGTAATTCATCATATGATGATCACATCACAGGATCACATGATGGAGAAATGTGTTATATCCATATTTCCTGTTCCTGTTCAATCCTAGTAAAGTCTGCTGTGGCATGCAAACCACATTAAGCATACATTTTTGGCCTTGTTTGTGCCATTAATTGATTTGTGCAATTTCTTTAGTGAATTGTGTGAAATAAATGATGCTGCCAGTGGGCACAGTTCATTTTTCCTGATATCCAACCAATTTTCAACACACAAAATGCCACAGAAAAAGATGGTTTACGAAGAAGATTAAAGGCTTCTAGAAAAACTTCTGTAAATATTTGAAACCACATAAACACAAACAGTTGCTTCATTAATGGCTGGTGCATGGTCTGGCTGAGGACATGAACTGGGCTTAGAGTCCTTACAGGAGGTCACCCGAATGGGCAGCAACAATGCCTCACGGGAGGCCATCCGTGTACGGGAGAAATTTATGACATATTTCTCCACAGAGGGAGCTGTCCCCTGGCAACCTGTGGCATAAGCCATTAATTTTAACGGCTCTTTTAAGAGCCACCAATTAATTAAAAAAGCATTTCCATAAATATAATATCAAGTGTGTCAACACCCACTCTCCCCTGGTAAAAGTAAAGTGTTCCATTTTTACACACTTATTTTGTACTTAATATAAATACAATTATTCTTTAGTAATTATTAAGACAATCTTAAGACCATCACATGTATTTAGGTAACAACTAAAAAAAATTATTTAGGTACCACTTGTATGTTAAAAGGACATTTTAGTTCATATTCATATCATATGAACCCTTTAAGTACACGAGTGACTTGAACTTTTTCACCTGGGTCCCCTACACATTTTCAATATGATAAGGTGGATATGATAGATGTGCAATAATATAAAACACATATAACCAGAAATGTTAACAAAATTTTAATGATTAACTTTCAACTTATTTATTAACTTACAACGGTAATTTAACTTACAACTTATTTATTATCTTACAACTTATTTATTAACTTATTTTGAAGAGACATTAATAACATTTTTTAAAAATTAAAAAGCTAGAATAAACTGTTTGAAGAAATAAAAGCATTACATATATATATTTGAACACAAAATATATGCATAATGGAGAAAGCACAAGGTGCAGCTGACAAGACTGCGAGGGAAATAAGCTTACTAACACCCCTCACAGACTTGTCAGCTGCCCCCGATACTCTCTTCCCAGTGGTCAGTGTGTCCAGCATCAAAACATTTTGCTTCATATACTAATTTGTGCATCTGGAACTTTAGGTCTTGCCTGGTCCTCAATGACAGCGTCCTGAAGTCCTCCAGGAGGCTTTTAAAAAATAAGCTGTCACTGTCCTCCTGAGGAGCGCTAGCTCTCTTACTTACAGCCTCTAAAGCTGTTAGCATCCTCTCCTCAAAATCTGTGCTGCTGTGTGCTCTCTTTCTCCTGTATGTGCGCCCTGTCTGTCCCTGTACACTGGGCTGGCTCTGGCTTGATGATCCTGCCTGTCCCTCAAGGCTGGCCTGACTTGGGCATGTGCTCGGGCTGTCACTCAGCTGGTTCCCCTCACACTGCTGACTCTGTGTGTGGGTTGTCTGTGCTGCCTGACTATGCCCATCTTCTCTTTCCTCTGGGGTCAGGGTTTCCCCAACCCCCTCTACCATATTACTGGCAGTTATTCTATCTTCTAGGAAGGGGTTGAGGAAGCCCATGACCCCACTGTAGCGCCATGGCCGCACACTGTTCACCCCTGCTCCACTCCTCTTCCTCTCTGCCTCTTTCCTCCTCTCTTTTCTGTAGGTGTCTTTAAGAGACTTCCACCTTTTTCTACACTCATCCGCTAGTTAAAAAGACAATAGAATACACATAATCAATATAAACACCTCTTTATCCACTTTTCAGAATAGCTTGTTTGCATGCTACGTCTAAAAAATACAAATAGGCAGAAGTGACTGCTTTTATATTGAAATGCAGCGTACACCTCTAATTTCCATCTGATGAAATTTTTTTCTGCTGCAGCTTCCTACTTTAAATTAACCCTGTTTTTTTTATAGTAAAAGTGTGCTAACCATGTTTTTTTTGGCGTATTGATTACTATGGACAAAACCATGGTTTTACTACAGTACCTGCGTTTGTTTTTGTGGTAACCTCAGTAAAACCATGGTTAATTTACATAAGGGTTTGATCAATACAACACATATTTTTCGTTTAACCCAATAGGTTTCATCATGTCAGAAATATTTTGCAACATCCTCTGGCGCGAAAGTTAGCACGCAATTCCCGCTTATTTTCAGAAAATATATAACGTAAATGCGCATTTCGCAACTCACCAGAAACACCAACAACCTCAGACACCTTGGTCCAAGCAACATTTTTTATTTTCACGTCTCTGTACACAGACAGAGACACATCATAAATGACTGGGAAACCCGCCACAGCAATGATTAATCTCTCTTCCATTTTGATTAGGAACTAATGTGTGGTCGGAACCAAAGTTTACAGGACTGCGTTCTCTGGGACCCTCTCAAGCGGAGGAATTCTACATTCCGATTGGTTGCCGCCCAACAGCGTCATAGTTCATTACCATAAAGTTGAACTGATTTCAACTCTCCTTGACGCCCTCGCCGGCCAAGACGCGCCGCGCCGCTCCTCGCCGCCTTTCGCAGCCTTTCGCCGCCCGCTCACATTGAAAATTAATGTCTTCCGGTCACTTTGACGCTCTCGCCGCCGGCGGTGTGAACGCACAGTTAGGGATTGAAATGGAGACGTGCATTGGAGTGATGAAAACGTCATACTCACTGTTCAACAGCAGCGCTAAATAGTTTTAAAATGACCCCCTTCAGCCATTAATCGGTGTAAAACTTGATTTCGAATACTTTATGAGCAACACTCTAGCCTAGTTCGGTTCAAACGCACGGAGCCAATACGTGACGGGGATATAGCCTATAGGCCACACAAATAAGAATTCATTGCCCAAAGATTTCCGTGTTTCTTTTTTTATTGTATATGTGTGTGTGCATGGACACTGACTACAGCCATTATTAATCAATATTGCTAATCTACAAAAAATATTGCTAGCTCATGAAAGGGAGTCGCATTTTTTTATATCCGACGCCCGATTCACGAGTATGTTTTTTAAATGGAGCATTATAAAGTAGACAATTGCACAATTTGAACAACAGTTTTTTTTTTCATATATAAATAAAATAATATTCCTTACCTTTGTGAAATGAACTGAAAAAGAGCGGTGATCAGCTTTGATCCCAGGTTGTCAGCGGGAAACTCCTGCGCATGCGTGCCTCGTGCTCACGAGCTGATTTAAACCGCGCGTTGTAACAGGAAATGCTTGTAAATTGAAAACAACTCATTTTCATCATGTTGGATTCATTCAATATTCTCTCTGTTTGGAATTATTCAAAAATAATAGCTAAATCCTTAACAACAAAATTGAGTAGATTTTATTCCAGTCATTTTTAATTAATTTTAATTTTTAAAAAAAATAGAAATTATTTTGTTAAATAAAGTTTACATAATGAAATGTAGTGAAATCTACAACCCCACAGAATGACTTTTTTACAGTGAAGGCAACCCGTCAAAATAAATGTTTGGTTTAACTTGAGGGCATTGCGGTAGAAATATATTATTGTTGTTGAGTAGAATGTACGTAACAGACTGCTACTACTACTACTAAAATTATTAAAACCTTATTTTTAAGGAATAAGTATTCAATATTTCTTCAATTGTTTAATTGTAATATTTTAATGACCTTTATTTTCCCAAAAAATTAAATTTGTTTAATTTTCATTCATTAAAAGATAAATTAAATGAATGTTTTATGCCTTAAAACAAAATGTAAATACACAACACAGGATTTCTGAGCAAAAAATCATAAGGCTGTTGTAAGAATAAATTAAACTTGTTTTATGCGTTCAAAGTAATTAGACATGCTAAAACAGAATTTGTTTACAATAAAACATAAGGTTGGACAAAACGGACCAAATGCAGTGTAATGTTCAATAAAGGCAGAAAACCGCAAACTGCTCGTCAGAATTTATTTATTATACATTTAGACATAATGAAGAACAATGGAATTATACAACAAAAACATGAAAAATAGTAGAAATAAATGCATGACGGACAGGAACAATGCTTCAGAATCAGATGCAGTCAGAAAAAGGTGAAGGCTGATTTTAAAAAGATTACAATTTAATAAAAGTTTAACTGGCACTGATGATATTTATTAGTAGGTTACATTACGTTGTGAATGGATTCAGGTTTACTTGTGTGGTTATGGCAGCTTGGGTCCGCCATGGAATAAAAAATACATGTAATTTGCAGCTTTTTATCTTACAATTCAGATTTTTTTTCTCAGAATTGCGAGTTTATATATCACAATTATGACGTTATAAACTTTATAACTCACAATTCTTTGCATTGTGTTTAGCTGTATCTTGCAATTCTGAGAAAAAAAGTCAGAATTGTGGAATAAAAAGTCGCTATTTATTTATTATTTCTTTATTTAGTGGAGGAAATGAGCTTCCATAGGAAATAGCCCACAAGGTATTGCATTTTATTATAGCAAGAGATTCATGATGATGATGATATTCTGCTGTGTTCAATGATTAGCGCCAATTTATTATTTTAACATTATATCAAATGTTGCAACAGCTGACATGAGGCCTATACAAATCCTTAGCTACTGATTTTACATGTGTTAGTTTGTAAATAAAGTCTAACACAATTTAATCCACAGCACGCACGTCTCAACATTACGATATAGAATAGGACAAAAGCCTGTCTGAGTCCTCTCTGTGTAGTCTACCACTTTTACACATGCTCCAGCTACATTTTTATTTCCATACTTTTGAATTACTTCTGTATAAAACAGTTTAAAATGACCCAAAGACGCAGGGCCTTTATTATACAACTCTTAGACAAAATGGCGTATGACAACAGTTTCCAAGCTGGGATTGGTTAATAAAATGTTTAAGGTGGGGCTTAGCAAAGGTGCATTTGCATGCACATTTTAGATATCTATAAATTTTGACTATTCACATTGTTAATTCCAGATATCTACACTGAAATTCTTCCTAGTCACAAAGCTAAATGCAGATATCTCCAAAGAAAGATCTTCCTAGTCAAAAATCAGATTGAGATATCCATAATTATATTGCAGATATCTTTAAATGAGTTTTGACTAGGAAGAATTCAAGATATCTCTTATTAAGTTTTGCCTAGTCAAAAATCCAATTCAAGATATCTACAACTGTAATTTGACTAGTAATAAATAACTTGCAGATATCTACAAATGTATTTTGGATATCTTTAAGAAATCATGAATTAAAGATATCTGAAATATAATTATGACTATTCAAACACCAGTTAGAGATATCTTGAATTATAATTTTGACTAGTGTTAATTCAGTTAGAGATATCTCTAATTTAATTATCACTAGTAGAATTGTAATTTGAGATATCTCTAATTAGAATTATGCCTAGTACAAAATCAATTATAGATATATTTAATTACAATTTCTACTAGTCAAAACTCTTTTGTAGATTTCCGAAAATATTTTCCAATGGAACAATACGACTAGTCGTAATAGCATTGTAGAGATCTCGAATGTATATTATGACTAGTCAAAATAACATTGTAGATATCTTCAAGGCATATAATGACTAGTCATAATCACATTGTAGATATCTTAATTCCAATTACGACGAGTCAAAATTGCAGAATAGATATCTGGAATTGGAATTTTGACTAGTCAAAACTAAATTATGACTAGTACAGCAAGGAGTATTTAATGCTAAGACGGCTTGCCATAATATCTCACCCTCTTTGCACTATCAATCTTGCCAACCGCTTCTTTCAGAGCTTTAGTTATTTTAATTGGGTTCAACACATTAGCCGATTCCGCAAGAGATTTAAGCATTACCTTGTACTTCTTTCGGTCTACTAACCTGTTTCCTTTCTCTTTCACTATCTGATCCAGATGTTTGATCCCTCATTTTTTTCCTTTTACGATTTTCCACTAAAGTCCACTTCCTGAATCTACCCAACTTCCTTCCATCACCACCTCAGTCACACACCAGTGTTGCCACCGCCGCGTCCAGACAAAAACGGAACGGCTTCCTCCTCTAGAGGGACTTTGTTGTTGTTGTTGTTGTTATTGAATGTTTGCGGAAGTGTACCGGAAGTTAAGTTAGGCCACAAAACCACGCTTGCGCAGTAACGTTTCTTTATGTTGTTGCCGTTTAAACCGTCTATACAGTCTATGCTCTGGGGCTGGGCGGACAGGAGGAATAGGCCGTTTCTTTCTTTGGTGAGACTTTTTTTTCTGTTGAGAATGTCTAGTTCTTGATTTTACAGTTGGTAAAGCTAGTGTTTATGTCTGTGTGGCATTATGCTTTCGAGTAGAAATAATGACGCTGTTTTTGAAAATGTGGTTATGCAACACCGTCTATTGTCACATATGAAATTTCACAAGATACACTTTCAAAACTCTTCATAAGTGTTTATATTCATAAATAGTTGTCGAAGGCTAAAAACTATTCGATGGTTTGTTCTTTGGACCTTTTGGTTTTAATTTTGTGGGGACTTTTTCCGAATTCAAAATGAAAGTGAAACGATTCACTGCTTGGAAAATATTCGTAAAAAAAAAAAAAAAAAAGTCTGTGAAAATAAATCTTCATTGTTTATCCTTTTGATCTTTTATTTAAAAAAAATACAATAATCTAACCTTTCATTGGAGACGAAGAATTTAAAAAAGGGTGAAAATATCATTATGAAATAAATATTTTGTTTTAATACCTATTGGCCACAATTAATCATACCCTTTGTTCAATACTTTTTGCAACCTCCTTTTGCCAAGATAACATCTCTGAGTCTTCACTCATAAAAGAGTTTGGAGAACATCTGACAAGAGATCAGAGACATTCCTTCATCCAGGCCCTTCCGATTTCCAGATCCATGTTAGTGCTTTTCCTCTTTAGTTCACCCCACTCATTTTCTATAGGGTTCAGGTCAGGTAACTGGGACGGCCAGGGCAGAAACTTGGTTTTGTTCTCAGTGACCTCTTTTGATTTTGATGTTTGTTTTTGGGTCATTGTCCCATTGGAAGATCCAACCTGGGCCAGTTATAAGATTTCTAGCATGGACCGTTAGTTTAAAAACGTTTTTATCTGTTGGTATTTGATAGAATCCATGATGCCATGTATCTAAACAAGATGGACCTCCAGCAGAAAAATAGGCCCACACCATTAAAGATCCAGCAGTATAATTAATTGTACAAATGGGTTACTACTTTTTTATCCCTGTGTGCACCAAACCCATCTTGAGTGTTTGCTGCTAAAATGCTCCGTTTTTAGTTTCATTTGACCATAGAACCCAGTCCCGTTTGAAGTTCCAGTCATGTCTGACAACAGAATATGCTGGGGATTGTTTTTGAATGAGAGCATTTTCTTTTCTTGATTTTTCTTGAAACCCTCCAAACAACATGTAATGATGTAGGTGCATTTTGATAAATTTGTTTAAGCTTTCTGACCTTGAGACTCAACTATTTACCTACTATCAACTATTTTTCAAACTATCCTCCTCACGTTGCTTTAAGACAATAAATACGCATCGTCTTCCAGGCAAATTTGTAACATGTTTAGTTGATTGGAATTTCTTAATTATTGCCCCGATGGTGGAAATGGGAATTTTCAACACTTTAGCTTTTTTCTTACAGTTACTTTCTAATATGTGAAGTTCAACAATATTTTGATGCACATCAGAAATATATTCCTTGCTTTTACTCATTGTGATCAATGATTAAGGGAATTTGGCCTTTGTGTTCCCTCATATTTATATTCTTGTGAAACAGGAAGTCACAATTTCATGTTCCCTGTCACCCTGGTGTGATAAAAAAAAAAGCAAATATGCATATACTCAGAGATCTTAATCATAAGCATTTTAGGGTAACATAAATTGTGGCCATTGTGTAGGCTACTAGAGAAAAATATTTATTTCATAATGTGATCCCCCCCCCCCCTTCACTTTTTTACGTCTATTGAAGTTTAATTATTAAGTCATTTTTTTCTCTTTTTGCTTTTTGAATGAAAGATCAAATTGATAAACAATGCAGACTTATTTTCACAGCCTTCTTTGATCATTTATTTACCACGGGTGTAAATCATTTTGAGCACAACTGTAGGTCTACTTTAAGTTATGAATTAAGCTTGATTGAGTCTGTTTTAACATGTTTGTTGTTCATGTAAGCCATAAAATAGAAAATGAAAGCATGCACAGAACAAGCTAGAACTTGATAAACTGGAATAAATTAGTTTATTTCCCTTTTAGTCTAAAATGGTCAATGAAAATTATACATGTCTTAATAAATGCATACATGTTAGTTATTTTATTTTATTTTGTTCTCTTACATTATTTTTGCATAGCCATTTTTGTTCTCTTTCAGACCTTAGAAATAATTTAGCCTTTTTTGCTACTGTGTATTATAGATTGATAATTGATAAACCTCTTTGCATGTGAAATGATTATGTATTTGCTGTTTTTGCTGTTTTTTGCTTTTCTCATTAGCTATAAACTTTTAACTCTTATTATTTTAACTCTTCACAGAATTCAACTGATTACTGTACTTACTCAAGAGGGGTCATGCCGAGTATGTAGAGGAAGAAGAGTTTGGTGGAGTTTTCTGCCAAAGCATCTTAAGTCTCCATCAAACAGATTCATCTAAAGGCAGGGAACCTGCCATCAGGATCTGAAATAGCCTTTATATGCATATAAACAGAGACCTAAAGTACCTCTCAGTGAACAGGAATGCAAGTACCGGGATCTAATTCATTATTTAATGTGAAGTTGTAAAGAAAGAAATAGCTTCATGAAATCTGAGGGTGAAACATTTTCCTTCACTTTGATGGACTAAAATGGACTAAATAATCCTTGTTTGCATTTTATATGGACATGTTATTGCTGAGGACCATTATATCCACCATTGCTGCCATCATCGCTACTAATTTTGAACTTTGTTTCTGTGGATGTGCCCGTGCTGAATATGATATAAATGGAGAATGCTGCCCCATGTGTGCCCCTGGTAAAGTACAAATGTTTACTTTGGATTCTGTACAATAAAAGCTGGAATACGCTACACAAACTTTGGACAGATTTTTGCAGAATGTTTGCAGTCTGGAGAAGTTGCTGTTAGTTGCCGAAAGTCAGAGCCAGTCTGCAACTTGTGGGCAGGCAGAGTTGACAGATTTGACAGAAAATAGTGTATGATGTAAAGAATCAAGATTTTTTTTATCTTCAGGCTATGATTCTATCCAGTTGGAGATCAAACATGTTTAATATTTTAAAATGATTTTTGAACATTCATTTGTCATATGTCTTGAAGCAACGAGACATGTTTCTGTGTGAGCTGAGTTTGAAACGTTTGGAAAAACTGGAAGTGTGCAATCCTCAATGATTTATTGTATAGTGTCCAGGTTTTCCTGGTAACCATAATGTATAATGCCAAGTGTTTTCAAATCTGTTAAAATTTTAAAAGTTGTGTAGCGTATTCTGGCTGTGAGTAATGTTAACCAATTTAACAAATAATAAGAGTTAATAGATCCTAAATAGTTAAGTTAAAATTGAAAGTTAAAAGTTATGTTTTAAAGACAGAGAGCACAAAGATACACTGTTTTCAAACGTGTATTACACAAGTCATTTAAACTATTGATTCAGTTTTGTTAAAATGCTGTTATGGCTATGTTGTGAAAAACTTTTTGTCTGTAAGACGGGCATGACTAGTGTCAGCTGATAAAGTCATAAATCAGCTAATAAGTCATGTGATGCAGCAAAGAGGTCACTTGACCAAAAAAGTTTCCATGACTATGTTTGTTTGATATGTAATCACTTTCTTTAAAGACTTGTTTTACCTTTCTTGTAGGGAACCGTGTTTATTGGCATTGTACTATAGACACAAGTACAACATGTGTTCCTTGTCCTGCATCAACTTATACAGATGAATCCAATGGACTCACAAAATGTTTTTCCTGCACTGTGTGTGATACAGGTGTGTGCCCATTAACGCAATGGTAACGAGATATAAAACTGTAATAAGGAAGTGCTGTCTAATGTATTTACACTTTAAATATGATTAGTTGCTTTGTTTTTGTGTCCACAGTCCAACACTTAAAAGTGAAAAAGGCCTGTACACGCTCTGCAGATACAATTTGTGAGCCTAAGGAAGGATTCCATTGCATTAAACTAAATAAAGACTCCTGTGCATTAGCAGTGGAACACACTGAATGTAAACCTGGACAATATATTAAACAAACAGGTGAGTGTATATATACTCAATTGTAGAGTTTTAAAAACAGGGACAAAATGCATGCAACATTTATTTTAGCTATTGTATTTTACCCTAGGTACCATAAAAAGACGCTTTAATGACATTTTAAATACATTTTATATTTGATCTTTTTACAGGAACAGCATTTACAGATACTGTATGTGCTGGCTGCACAGATGGAACTTATTCAAATGGCTCTCTGATGGCCTGCCTACCACATTCAAAGTGAGAAGTGTCCACAGATCAGAGAATTTCATTTAAAGATTACTCTAAAACTGGATATAATAATATAACTGAATTAAATATCTTCAGATGTGAGACTATGGGACTTACAGAAATAAAAGCAGGAACAACATCCTCTAATGCTGAATGTGAGAAAGTGACTTCAGTTGGTCTTATAGTTGGAGTCACAATTACAGTTCTTGTAGCTGTAGCTGTGACATTATTAGCATGCATCATATACAGAAAACATAAAGCAAGGCGCTCTAACGAAAGTAAGAACTAAATTCTTACTATAAAATTGCATTAAATGCTAATTTTAACGTTACTATAATTAACATTAACAGTACTAATATTTTTTATATTGCAGGTGTCTGTTACACCCCACAACAAGCAACTGAGGATGATGAATCGGTAAGTGAATATTTGATCTGTTCTTTATTAATGCAGTTAAACATTTCAACATTTTATTTATTCTTTTTTAAAGAAATGGTAGACTCAGTTGGACCTACTTTGATAAACCAGTATTAACAGGTAAGAGCCAAAAGCTGATCAATAGGATCTTTATATTATAGTATAGTATAGTATATTATATAAGAGTGGTCACATGAAACCTGTTGTGTAGTTCTTCCTTTGAAAAAGTGCTTTCTAGTAAAGGTCCTGACATTTCAGAATCTATGACCCAGAATCTCCAAATGACAACCATTTATTTTTCAGCACTGATTTTTCTTAAAAAAAAAATAAAAAATAAATGACTACTATAGAGTGCATTCAATTGACTTAAATTGACTTTAGGGAAAAAATAAGATATAAATTGTATGACATGACAATTTAATTATTAATGATATAATGTTCATGTAATTATTTTCAGATATTGTTGTTTAGACTAGTGAGAGGGAAAAGCTTTTCTAAACTCTGAATCAGTTGAATCAAGTGCTTTGCAAAATGATTTGCTCTTTCAAATCACTTGAAGCAGCACATTCTGGTGGCACCTATAGTCAAAACAACAAGGAGAACACCACACGAATGTGTAATGACACCTTTTGCAAATTGTTAAAGTTTTCATAAAAGTATAATCTATCAAATCATTAAATATCATAAAACATGAAGTGTATGTTTTTGTGTTCTTTTATTGATTTTAGTTTTTGTTTTGTGTTTTTTTGAGAGGGCTTGCTATCAGGCCAATCTGAGACAAGGCCTATATAACATCACTCTCTATTTTTCCATATATGACTGTCATTAAAACTGAACCTAAATTATAAAGCTCACTGATCAGTTAAAACCATATCTCTGCTTCATTGGTCAACAGATCCACAGACCTGTGTGAACCATCAACCTTTACCAAATGGAAAAAAACAAACAAAAAAACAATCTAGATCTCTCACTACTAACCTCTCATTTCTTGATGTTTTCCCTTAAATGACAAAAGTAGTGCAGTGAAATTAAAAGACCATTGTGGGAAAAAATGCGCATTATACAGGCCAATTTTGTGTTGAGTCATACAGGACATAAAGGCATTTTTACAGATCACATTATGAGGAAAAAATGGCTCAAGCACATGGCCTAAAACTAACTTTTTGCCACTGGCCGTCTGGATCTCTTTCTGGGGGGACCTATAAAATTAGAAATTAAATTAAAATCGGAAACATTAGTGCTGTCTGTCATTCGATTAAAAAAAATAATCACATTTTTCTGTAATCATGATGAATCGCATATTTATATTTCACATTGAACCTCCAAATTAATATAGAAACAACATAAAGACAATATGTTTTACATTTGTTTAATGGCATCTTTTTACTAAGTAGCCTATTGTTAATGAAGTATTCATCCCAATACTGCTACTGGTGTCTCTATTAAATGCATTTTTCCTAAAATTTACCTAGCCTATTAATTATAGCCATTCAACATTACAGTATAATAGAAAGCCATTATTTTTAACATTTAAAAGGCTCTGAAATATTAAGTGATTTTAAAACAATCTTCACATAAGCTATAAATTGTATATGCATAAACTATATTGGTTAATTTTTATTCAAGCTACAAAAGTTAATCAGCGACCAGAGCAGATTGTGTGATTTCTCTTTTTCTTTTGTTCTTTGATTTACATCAATGACAGACTTTAGCGGGTTTTACTTTAAAAGCAGCGCTGTCTCTTTAAAACCTGAGCCGAACGAGCAACCTTTGCACCGTTTAGTTGCCGTAAATCCCAGGTATTCGTCGCCACATTCTCGGGTTATGAAGAATAGAGAAGGGAAAAGTTAATCTTCCTAAATGAAGCAGCAATATCTTCTCAGGTAAAAGTTATTAGAACCATGTCTAGGGACAATCTGGCCATCACACTGGTCTGACCTTATCAGTCCGTTTGTATCCTATTATTTAATTCGCTCTCGTCGCTTAATGACAGAACAGCTAACCAATCCCGATGAGCTCGTATTCGGAAAAGATTATTTTACTCGCTTGCATCAGAAACAGAGAATCTCTTTAAAAACTGGCTGTTGTTCTCACTACATTGCATTGTTATATTTCGTAAAAGTTTTACCCGCTAACAGGCGACTGACACTATTACACATACTCGTCTATTTTTACTCGCATTTGGCGCTTGGCGAGTGTTAATTTTAGGCCCTGCTTAAGCACATCAGTGGAACAAAGGATTAACTATGCTTTTCTTTCCACAGAATCGCAACAGTTTTTTTTCTCCACTAAGACACAGAAAAGGACACTAATGATGTTAAAAGTGTATGTTCATTTTATGAATATTGTTTTAAATTTAAATAATAAAAACTACAATGATGACTTCATGTTTATGAGCCATTTGTCACAAAGAAACCAGTGACCAGCCAGCTTCTTTCTGCAATATAAATCCGCAATGTAGTTTTCTCTGGAGTGACCATGGATACACAGATTCCAACATCAACTGCAATCAAGAGAATATGGAATGATAACTTTTTTCTTTCTTTTGTGAAATGCAATATCATACTGTGTTCATTATAATATTATGGCCCTGTCCCAAATGGCACACTTCATGTGCACTTGCGGTCTTGTGACTTACAATGGTTGAACACGAAAGAAGATATTTTGAAAAATGTTAGTATCCAATCAGTTGATGGGCACCATTGACTTCCATAGTAGGAAAAAAAATTCTATGGAAGTCAATGGTGCCCATCACCTGATCGGATACTAACATTTTTCAAAATATCTTATTTTGTGTTCAACAGAAGAAATAAACTCTACAGGTTTGGAACAAGTTGCGGGTGAATAAATGATGACATAATTTTCAATTATGGAAGTGAACTACTCCTCTAAGTCCACGACACCGTAAGTGTCTCATTCCTCATTTTAGCTTTCAAAAAAAGAGTCCCCGCACTGAGGCGTTAAAATTGGCTACGCAAAATGGCGGTTTAAAACAACAAGGATAAAGATGGTGGGGTTTTTACAAGATGTACGACATGAGAGATTTCTTTTTCTTCTTTTCGGTAAGACGAAGAGCAGTGTGAACCGGTTGTGTTGTCCTTTGAAAAGTCAAAACGCCATTAAAATGGAAAGTAAGATAAATAAATAGGGAACACTACATAAAGAGGGAGGTCTTGGCGATGAATCAAAAGTGAAAGTTAAAATCGTTAAATATTCTTTTTTTATGTGTTCATGAAATCATGACAGTTTTGAATGGCGTAGTTGGTACTTAAATTGTTGCATTATTTTTCCTTACAGTTCTTTGTACACTGTTCCCATTCGGAAAAGCTTGTGGCCCGAGTGAATATAAATCATCTGCTGGAGAATGTTGCCCCATGTGCAGTATTGGTAGGTTCACTAATCATTAAGCACATTTTAAATAAGTAATACTAACATTGATAGTTTTACAATGTACAACATAAAACTTTTTTTTTTTCATTCTATTTCAAAAGATACCTAAAAATCTGTAGTTACATGTACACCGGATGTAAGGGGCACGTTGTGACGCATTTTAAATACACTGTTTCATTTGCGATAAATAAAGCTGTCTACACTAGAAGCAACTGTCTGGAAATTTTAGATTTTTAAAAAATAATTCAGTAAATTATATTCGATATATATTTTATTCGTTTTATTACAATTTAATATATTATTAATATAAGCTAACCATTTAAGATAAAATATTAATATACAATTGTAGAAATACTCAGGGTTTATACTATTTATTTTTAATTTTCCTCCAAAATACATTAAGATAAAAGTTATTCACCTATGCATTCGTTGCTGAAATCTTGCCTTGATCTCACCGCTGATCACTCGTTTTTGTTCTGGGTAATATCCCCGTATTACGCATTCTTCCTTCACGGTTGGCGAGCGAGGGGTGTATCTTCTTCCTGTGCCCATCCATGCCCCGTATGTTACGTCTACTGTAAAAACGCCAATCAAATAACCTGCCAAAAGCTGTGACTTCATGATGTATGTTTACATCAACCACAGCATCTCAGATGAACGCACGCAGAACTTGCTTCTCTGTTAAGGTCGATGGTGAAGCATGTGTTATTATTTATAGGGCTCCATTTGAAGCATAGGGTCAGAGTAAACGTTTTTTGTATAGTTATTGAATCTCTGCATAAAGTATGAAAACACCTAAGTGAAACACATGTTCGATTATATATTCGTGAAAATATGCAGACATATTTTTTTATCATTATACAACACGCTTTGCTTATGGCCGGTGACAATTTATTACACTTGTTAAATTCTGCCACCAGAATCACTTGCAACTGTATCGTATGCATTATTTCCTTGTTTACATGTCTGGTCTGCTGTCTTCCCACCCCGAGATTAGTAAATAACTGTTACTTTATGTGTTGTTTGTAGGATCAATAGTTCGCAGTGACTGTAGTGGGGACTTAAGTACTGCATGCAAACCATGCACTCCAGGAACATTCATTAGTGAACCTAGTGGCCTTCCTAAATGTTTCACATGCAGAAACTGTGTTGAAAGTATGTATTTTTAATGTTTTTTTTAACCTTCAGAATGTGTCATTTTATTGTATTATGTATGTATTGCTATGTGTCCTCTTTTAGATCAAGGCTTTTACATCCAGCGTAAATGCACTACAATACAAGACACCATCTGTGGTGTACTTGATGGATATTACTGCATTGATTACTCAAATTTACAGTGCAGTCATGCTCAAAAACACAGTGTTTGCAAACCAGGACAAGAAACAAAAACACCAGGTATTGTTTCAGAATACTTAAAAAAAAATCTTATATATTCCTATTTAAAAAATCCTATATTTTTCATGATTTAATGTTCAAAGGGATAGTTCACCCAAACAGGTGTTTTTTAAGAACACTTTCTGTCTGCCCTTACAGGAACAAAGACATCAGATACAGTATGTGTGGACTGCCCTCATGGGTTTTATTCTCCATTAGGTCTGAACTGCACCAAATGGACAGAGTAAGTAAAATATTATTTGTACTTCCTGAAGTATTTGCATTTTTATCTGTAATTAATGATGTTTATTTTTTCTCAGTTGTTCAGCTAGGAATGAAATAGAGACAGACAATGGCAGCTCTGATAAAGATGCCACATGCACACCGAAAAGACGGAAAAGATATGGTCTCATTTTTGCAATAGTTTTAACACCATTATTCTACATAATTCTATACCTTGCCCCACAGAGCACAAGTGAGTACATGCTGGATTCATCTGAGTTTTAATTTTTCACACAGTGCAATAAGAATGGTTTGATTAAAGAAGCCTGGATAGCAAATAACTAACCAAATGCTAGTGGTTTTGCTGGTGATTATTAAAATGAAAGATTATAATGAATCAATGAATTGAATCATTAATAAATGCCCTTAATTTTGTATTGTGATAAAATTGTGATCTTGCTTGTATAGAGATCAGACTAATACATTTTATTTAAAAAGACTTTAACATCACAGAATCTTGTATTAGATTTAGTTATTCTCATTAAGTTTGTTAGTAGGGTAAGAAATGTTAATACATATAAAATCAATAATAAACATAAATAATAAAAATAAATAAATCATATACATAAAATGGCAATACACAATATACCCACAATTTAAGTCTTCTTTTAAGAAGAGACTTGGTTTTAACAGTTTATTTTTGGCTTGTTTTTTTATTTTTGTCCTGTTACAGAATGTACTAAATATGTTTGTGTTTATTGCACTATTGTACTATAATCAGCACAAATAATTTCTTTTTTTATGTTTTATAGGTTGTAAACTTAAAGTAAGTCCTTTTAATTAAAAAAAAATATGTCATGTGTGATACTGCATTTTTCAGCAATTTAATTTTGGTCAATCACCAATTACTATTAAACTATGTATATTATACTTTACATGTTTAATTCCTTAAAAATAATTTACTCTGTTATGAGTTCTTTGAGTTCATAAAAGTCTTGAAAAATTTCATAAATTATTTGCCTGGATATTGACTGATGTTGGTTGTTGTTACACTCAACAGCATCCTGTTGAAGAAACAAATCCTGCAAATACAACACAACACAAAAACAACACACGGTAAGAAGTAATAACTTTCTTCAGTCTTGTCATTCAGGTGACAAAGTTATAATAAACCTAATATATATACATATTGTTTATTTACAGGGAGGAAAACTGAGGAACAAGTTGATTCCCAAGAATCTCAGTCACACCACCTGCTAGTTCTCTAGCAGCCTACTTATTATAGGAGTGTGACATTGCATTCTTCTCCGTGTGCTGTGACCTTGACGTGGTGGAGAAGCTTGAGTTCCTCCAGCAGCTTGAGAACTGTGAGAGCAGGTTCAACCACACTAGTGTAATCACATCTAGGAGGACAAACTAACAACAGCTAGCTTTTAGTAGGGATGGGCGTATCGATCCTGTAGTATGTACAAACCCAATTCCAAAAAAGTTGGGACACTACAAATTGTGAGTAAAAAAGGAATGGAATAATTTACAAATCTCATAAACTTATATTTTATTCACAATAGAATATAGATAACATATCAAATGTTGAAAGTGAGACATTTTGAAATGTCATGCCAATTATTGGCTCATTTTGGAGTTCATGAGAGCTACACATTCCAAAAAAGTTGGGACAGGTAGCAATAAGAGGCCGGAAAAAAAGTTAAATGTACATATAAGGAACAGCTGGAGGACCAATTTGCAACTTATTAGGTCAATTGGCAACATGATTGGGTATAAAAAGAGCCTCTCAGAGTGGCAGTGTCTCTCAGAAGTCAAGATGGGCAAAGGATCACCAATTCCCCCAATGCTGCGGCGATAAATAGTGGAGCAATATCAGAAAGGATTTTCTCAGAGAAAAATTGCAAAGAGTTTGTAGTTATCATCCTCTACAGTGCATAATATATTCCAAAGATTCAGAGAATCTGGAACAGTCTCTGTGCGTAAGGGTCAAGGCCGGAAAACCATACTGGATGCCCGTGATCTTCGGGCCCTTAGACGGCACTGCATCACATACAGGAATGCCATGTCTTCCGGACTAAAGAGGACTAGGACAACCCAAGTTGTTATCAGCGCTCAGTTCAGAAGCCTGCATCTCTGATGGTATGGGGTTGCATGAGTGCGTGTGGCATGGGCAGCTTACACATCTGGAAAGGCACCATCAATGCTGAAAGGTATATCCAAGTTCTAGAACAACATATGCTCCCATCCAGACATCGTCTCTTTCAGGGAAGACCTTGCATTTTCCAACATGACAATGCCAGACCACATACTGCATCAATTACAACATCATGGCTGCGTAGAAGGATCCGGGTACTGAAATGGCCAGCCTGCAGTCCAGATCTTTCACCCATAGAAAACATTTGGTGCATCATAAAGAGGAAGATGCGACAAAGAAGACCTAAGACAGTTGAGCAACTAGAAGCCTGTATTAGACAAGAATGGGACAACATTCCTATTCCTAAACTTGAGCAACTTGTCTCCTCAGTCCCCAGACGTTTGCAGACTGTTATAAAAAGAAGAGGGGATGCCACACAGTGGTAAACATGGCCTTGTCCCAACTTTTTTGAGATGTGTTGATGCCATGAAATTTAAAATCAACTTATTTTTTCCCTTAAAATGATACATTTTCTCAGTTTAAACATTTGATATGTCATCTATGTTGTATTCTGAATAAAATATTGAAATTTGAAACTTCCACATCATTGCATTCTGTTTTTATTCACAATTTGTACAGTGTCCCAACTTTTTTGGAATCGGGTTTGTATATATCTATACTGATGCGAGTATTAAAAGTATCGATTCTCAAATAAAAAATATCCATACTAAGATGTTTTTTACCAGTGATTTTGTGATGCAAGACAGAACCAATCAATCACAGAGAGCGTTCACTCACTACTGACAGTTCATTCAAACAGAATACTTTTGGGAAACGCAGCCCAGAACAATGCTTATCAGAGGGCAGAAAAATATATATACAGTGCCCTCCATAAGTATTGGAATAGTAATGACAAAATTGCACTTATTTGCTGCTGAGTCAAGACATCTGCAAATATGATTAAAATATGAATATGAGACAAAACTACAAAATGTCAAATTTTTATTATTGGGTGATTCAACACAGATGTTTTAACAACTAAGAAGATCAGCACTTTTAGAGTTTAATCCCGTATCTGATGTGAGCATAAGTATTGGGACAGTTGACTCACAGGTCTTTCTAAGTGATCAGCTGTGTCCTGTTGCATTGCTCAGATATTAAAAGCAGGGAATGTGCTGTATCAGTGATAGCCATTGCTTCTGCATTCTGAGTCTTGCATTTGATGACAACACACACAAACCAGTATGAAGATGAGGGAGCTGACTTTGAGAGAAAAACAAGCAATTTGGATGCTAAAAGAAAAGAGGAACTCAATTAGAGTTATAGCAGTATAACAGTGGGCATGGAAAAATTTGGAATGTCCTGAAAAAGAAAGAAACCACCAGCGACTACTGCAACCAACAATGACCTGGTCGGCTGAGAAAAACAACAGCCGTTGATGACAGACAAATCATAAAAGCTGTGAAAAAGAACCCCAAAATAAGTGTCTGTAAAATCACCAACAATCTCCAGAAAGCTGGAGTGATGGTCTGACAATCTACTGTCCGCAGGAGACGTTGACACAGAATTACAGAAGCTACAGCAAGATTCAAACCTCTGACAGCAACCTAAATAGAATGCCAGATTAGAGTTAATCAGAAACATTTAGTCAGAATTCGCTTTCAGCGGTGAGTGAATTCTGACAAAATGTTCTGATTGGCCATTGCCTTCAAGAAATCAACAGATATGTCTGTGATTGGCTACATTGCTCAACGCACGTTTTTTAAGTGCAGTTTTGCACGCTCGTCCTAATCTCATAATGACTTAAGTGCAGACGCGATGCAAGTAAGAGATTCATTGTGCAGTTTAGAGAGCTTCATTGATTATAACGGAACTTTGTGAGATCGCGATGAACTTTGATGAGTGATTCTTTTAGTGATAAAGGGAGCGCGCTTTGCGCACTTTCTAGGGTATATTTGTTGGGCACATACACCCTGCAAAGTTTCGGGAATGACATCCGCATATTTATGCGGTATTCACTCTCGAAATAGCAGTGATTGGCAATGGACGGAACATAAAATATCTTGATTTAATTCTGGAACCGGTCCTGGCCAAACCTGTGTCCTGACATTTTATCCTACCCGTCAGTACTACTGCGCATGCGCACATCAATGCTCATGTTGAACCATATTTAATGTATCTGCATTACTGTAAGGGTAGGTTTAGGGTTGGGGTAGGTGTAGACTATAATAAAACACAATCTAATAGGCAGAAAAAAATTATTTATTGTTGGTTTCCTGTAGCTGTATCCCTTCTAGCCACAACCGCGAATATAACACATAATTACTGTATTTGCATTAACTGAGGTAGTTTAGGTTGGGGTAGTGTACGTTATAAACCTAATTTTAGGTAGCACTTTTCGTTATGGAATTATGCTACCATCTGTTTTAGTGGGAGGTTGCAAAATCTGACGGGGTAGCACAAATCGACAGAACACCGCCACAGACAGCGCGCGTCCCGAACGAGATCTAGCCTAATTCACGGACCAAAAGTGTGTAAACTTTATTTTACTTTATTTCAATTATATACAGGCTGTAGCCTATTGTATTTAATAAATAAGCTGATAAAAAAAGAAAAAAACAAACATTTAACTCATTGCGTATACATAACTCGTGCATTTGCAGCTGTCGCACTTTTCGTAATGTCATTATAGCATTTTATTTTAAAAAATGGAGAGCTTCCTTGTGATAAGGCCGGGTCCGCCCCCCGAAACATTTTGTTTATATATAAAACTAGCTTATAATTATTGATTAATTAATCATATTACTAACCATCCTTTAATATCTAGCCACTTATTAAAGCCATTCTGCGCTCAAGCTCGCGCATTAAAAACGCAATTGCCTCAGCAAACCGGCAAAGTGATTATGAATGTTTTGGGGAAAAGTAAGACATTTTAAATTATTTATTAATACACTATAGTGCGTTCCCTCAGTCATATCTATCGTCTTGCGAAGATGAGGTTGCCGAATCCTGACGCTGACTCGCCATTTCCACATGGACGTGCCTTTAATAGAAAAAATAGAAATAAAATTTTCATACGGACTACATAATTAGAGAGTATTACAAAATCGGGTGGGCGAGTTTTCCTTATATTTATTTTATTATTTCTATAAAAAAACCTGTTTTGGTATATTTACTATTATGGGAAGATGGGTAGTTTTGGACATGTGTGTAATCTGTACAAACCTAAACTCCAGTGTGTTTATTTCTATTCTAACTAATGTAGTCAACAGGGGCAAGTTCAAGCTCAAACCGGTGCACGACGTTTTGCTACGGTTTCCGGTTTGAACGACATGTTTCCTGGAAACGGTGTGCAACGGGGTTTGAGATACGATTTTCTCTTGTTTGGTGGGTGTGTCAAAAATGTCAGCCCAATCAGCAGCAACATATTTGTAAACCACGCGGTATTAAAGAGACAAGCTCGCACAATGTAATTAACATCAAAATAAATTCACAAGAGCAAGTATATTGTTTGCACATGTTTATTTACATTAAAGGCAAACTAACTGAAATAATAAGAGCATAAGTATAGATCTGGAACTTCTTTAAGTCTGTCTAAATATCATTTAGTAATTGCAATGTCTTCTGGTCCATATCCTTTCCTTAGGAAGGTGTGCTAGACACTGATTAATGTAACATAAAAATACTATACATATTTATATATTTTGCTATTGTATTGTGGAGTGACACTTTCATAAACTTTTCTATATTCCTGTGATTATATATTGGTAAATATTACAATAACATAGCACAACAACAGTGATCAGCAATAATGATGAGCCTAATACTCACAATAAAAATAATAAGGTCATATAGATCATAACAGTCTCGGAGGTAAGAAATGGATTATCCTTCAACTGAAATGTTTGTCTTTTCATCCTGAAATGCGAGGCAAATGTTGGATCACAATAATTAGGAACCACAGTTTCCACAAATCCCTTCACTCGATTGGGATGTTCTCTTTTATTCTGGACGGCAAGGGCAGTGACTGTAACATCGAGGGTATTTTGCAGTATTAAACACGTATTTATACAGATTTCATCAGGTTCCGAAAATTCTTCAAAAAGAACACAGAGAATGGCTTTCTCAGCTGCCATAGTTGCAACTCTTGTGTCATCAGAACAGTGTGTTCAACGCACCACCGTTTCCGTTTAAAAAACGTTTTGCACCGTTTTGTTGTATAAATACGTGTTTAATACTGCAAAATACGCTCGATGTTACAGTCACTGCCCTTGCCTGCCCTTTGTATAACCAAATGAATAAATAAACGTGTGCAAACAATATACTTGCTCTTGTGAATTTATTTTGATGTTAATTACATTGTGCGAGCTGTCTCTTTAATACCGTGTGGTTTATATACATGTTGCTGCTGATTGGGCTGACATTTTTGACACACTCACCAAACAAGAGAAAACGTATCTCAAACCCCATTGCACACCGTTTCCAGGAAACATGTCATTCGATCCGGAAACCGTAGCAAAACGGTGCACTATTATTTGAGCTTGAACTTGCCCCTGGTAATCTAGGACAGTCTTCAAATGGGGTAAATATGCATTTAGGGACTTTATAAGTCTAATGACAAGGGCTAATATATGCCATAATGAGAAATGGGTGTTAATGTGGACTACTGGAGGTTATAACATTAGCATAAGTTCACTGTAGCTAGCAGCTAGCTAAACCAGCTAGCTAGAGAGATGCTACAGAGATGTAATCTGGGAAACGTATTCCAATAGCAAGCAAAGGTATCAGGATGAAGTAAACCGTTAATTTCATTTCCCAAATTCCCAGTTAATTTAGTATATACAACGGTTCAAACCACTGAGGGCAGGAGTGGGATGTGCGCCCAGGCAGTTGAGCAATATTCCTGTAACACAAACACACACACACACACACATTGGTATCACGAAACATGTGCAGAAGATAATGGTGTGATAGATGATGAAGGGTCTCTCACCTGCAAGGAGTGTTTGTTCCTCGAGTAGCCCCAATTTTAATAGAATGGAGAACTTGTATAACCAAATGAATAATCTGTTAATCAAATTGTTGCTTGCTGTTGCTTAAATGTTAATACAATGTTAAACAATTTTAATAGAGTTTTTAATGAATTTAAATGAATTAACAGTAGATCCTGTTAATCCTGTGTAGAGATAGAAATTATTTTTCCTTGATATTGGAATATACATTTTCTTATTGTTTCTGTACTTGTCATTTTTTTCCTAATGTTTTTTTTTTTTTTAAATTGGTGCAATTGTGTTTGGCATAGCATAAAGTATGGTGAATATAGGCTTTTTTTAGGCCTAATACATATGTCCCAGATTACAAAGTGACCTGTCCCAGATTATCAAATCATAAGTCACCACGGCGAAAATTTGTTTTGGTGGGGGGGGGGGGCACACAAACAACTACTAGGTGTGGCAATGTCTCCTTCTGGGACCTATCTAAATCTACATTATCTTGCTGACAACTTGGCGCACGCCTGCCTTGAGGAGGTCCCAGAAAAGGCATATGTGATCTGAGGGGTTAAGATAGAAATATAAAAAAGACTGCGCAAAGGAAGTCAAAAAAAGTGCAAAAAGGTCCAGAGTACGTCCGAAATTCACCCGAATTATGTCCCAGCTCCAACTCCACCTGCCAATGATCTAGCACCTGCGTTAAAAATTCTCCGGCACCTCCCCGGCCCACAAATAGTGTTTAATTTTGTTTCTCGCAGGTGTCTCACCTTAGTACAACAATTCAAAGTGGACACATTTCAAGTGATGTGGGAAAAAGCCGGAAAACTTCAATGAACATCATAAAAGCAGCGTGCACATTTCTGGTTAAAAATTAAAGGCTATCAACTGACAAACGGGAAGCATCGTCATTCAAGTCAGCAGCAAGAGTCAAAGATAGTTCACAGTTTACTAAATGGTGGTAACCTCTTTAAGTTATTCTTGACTGTGTTGTATTGACTGCTTTGATGCGTTGATACCGTAAGGCATTGTTTTCATGTTTACATCCAGAAAATAATTATTTTGCTTTTATATATTTATTTATTGCTTTTTTTTTTTCTTTCTTGCCTTGCCCCCCACCTGCTCAAGAGTCAAATATCGCCTATATAGATACACACCACACAATAACAGTGGGGAAAAAAGTATTTAGTCAGCCACCCATTGTGCAAGTTCTCCCACTTAAAAAAAATGAGAGAGGCCTGTAATTTTCAACAAAGGTATACCTCAACTATGAGAGAAAAAATTAGAAAAAAATTCCAGAAAATCACATTGTATGATTTTTAAAGAATTTATTTGTAAATTCCTCGGTAAAATAAGTATTGGTCACCTACAAACAAGCAAGATTTCTGGCTCTCACAGACCTGTAACTTCTTCTTTAAGAGCTCCTCTGTCCTCCACTCGTTACCTGTATTAATGGCATCTGTTTGAACTTGTTATCATTATAAAAGACACCTGTCCACAACCTCCAACCGTCACTCTCCAAACTCCACCATGGCCAAGACCAAAGAGCTGTCAAAGGACACCAGAAACAAAATTGTAGACCTGCACCAGGCTGGGAAGACTGAATCTGCAATAGGTAAGCAGCTTGGTGTGAAGAAATCAACTGTGGGAGCAATTATTAGAAAATGGAAGACATACAAGACCACTGATAATCTCCCTCGATCTGGGGCTCCACTCAAGATCTCACCCCGTGGGGTCAAAATGATCATTAGAACTGTGAGCAAAAATCCCAGAACTACACGGGGGACCTAGTGAATGACCTGCAGAGAGCTGGGACCAGAGTAACAAAGGCTACCATCAGTATCACACTGCGCCGCCAGGGACTCAAATCCTGCAGTGCCAGACGTGTCCCCCTGCTTAAGCCAGTACATGTCCAGGCCCGTCTGAAGTTTTCTAGAGAGCATTTGGATGATCGTCATATGGTCAGATGAAACCAAAATAGAACTTTTTGGTAAAAACTCAACTTGTCGTGTTTGGAGGAGAAAGAATGCTGAGTTGCATCCAAAGAACACCATACCTACTGTGAAGCATGGGGGTGTAAACATTATGCTTTGGGGCTGTTTTTCTGTAAAGGGACCAGGACGATTGATCCGTGTAAATGAAAGAATGAATGTGGCCATGTATCGTGAGATTTTGAGTGAAAACCTCCTTCCTTCAGCAAGGGCATTGAAGATGAAACGTGGCTGGGTCTTTCAGCATGACAATGATCCCAAACACACCGCCCGGGCAACGAAGGAGTGGCTTCGTAAGAAGCATTTCAAGGTCCTGGAGTGGCCTAGCCAGTCTCCAGATCTCAACCCCATAGAAAATCTTTGGAGGGAGTTGAAAATCCGTGTTGCCCAGCGACAGCCCCAAAACATTACTGCTCTAGAGGAGATCTGCATGGAGGAATAGGCCAAAATACCATCAACAGTGTGTGAAAACCTTGTGAAGAAAACGTTTGACCTCTGTCATTGCAAACAAAGGGTATATAACAAAGTATTGAGATGAAATTTTGTTATTGACCAAATACTTATTTTCCACTATAATTTGCTAATAAATTCTTTAAAAATCCTACAATGTGATTTTCTGGATTCTTTTTCTCCCCATTTTTTCTCTCATAGTTGAGGTATACCTATGATGAAAATTACAGGCCTCTCTCATCTTTTTAAGTGGGAGAACTTGCACAATTGGTGGCTGACTAAATACTTTTTTTCCCCACTGTACATATTGTTTACAAGGAGAAATATATAATTGTTTCCTAAAATTCTCAGTTATCCCACCTGCTGGATCTCCAGTGATCTACTTATTATTGGAGCTATTGGGGGCTGCAATCTTCTATGTGTGCTGTGACTTTGACGTGATGGAGAAGCTTAAAAAAAAACAAGCTTGCTGTTGTGGTTGAACCTACGTTTGAAACCTTCCAATGGGATAAATTCCCTGAGGAACCCAAGCTTCTCCATCACGTCAAAGTCACAGTAGTAGCAGCTCTAGATTCGACATTGTCGAGGAACTGCAATATCATTAAAAGACTCGTTCACCTCTGATCCCTGACAAAAGTCACAACATTGAACTGCTAAGATTGAAATGTCTTGAAGTGATTTTCATAATGTTTACTTGTCATTAGTTTTTAGTTACAGCAAACATTAATCCACTTACAGCATTCAATGTGTGTAATTTCAGCCTAGAAAACTAGTGTTGTGTGCCGGATAAGCTAAGATTGGTTTAGTGGCACAAAATCTGTTAAGAAATCACTGTTGAAAGATTCTGATGATCAATCACTTGATGTTATATTAACCTCTTGGCTTATGTGAGTTTAGCTAATCTAATGTGAATTTTATAAGAAAAGTCTTACAAAGTCAAAATATTTTCATTTTCATGTAGCACAAATAGTTGTGATGTACTAACATTTGCCATAGAGTAATTTGCCCCTATCAACAGCTCTACATGTTTGCACTAATGTTTGAGCTGTCCTAATCAATAAGCGGTAATGCACCTAAAGTTGGTTTGCCAACCGCCAATAAAAAGAAGCAGAACGTCGCAACAGCCCATTCATTTAGTGGAAGAAGCAAACATGAGGGCGACTCTTTTTATTTACGCATTAACTTAGGTAAGTTGACCTGTGAACGATGGTGTGGTTGACAGTGAGCGGGAAAACATTTGGCCCATTAAGAGTTTACAGGTTCGATGCTGTTTATTTTGTGTCTTTACAGGTTTTTATCATCTCTCAGTTGGAAGTACTTGTGGTCCAAATGAATCTAGATCTTTTGGCGGAGAATGTTGTCCAATGTGCAATAGAGGTAGACTAACTCTTCATCAAACATTTTTAAATATGATAGTTACATTTTTTTTTTTAAAGCTTTCCACCTGTTCTCCCATCTCCACCATACCCCAAAAGTATAGTTAACAGAAGTTATGAAATTGGGCAATATGTCTGCTATTTTTTTTATGCAGGATAAGTGATTTATAAAAATTGTTAAGATGTGTGTATCTGTGGCACACTGCTGACGCAGGTAATTGACCACAAGAAGACAAAATGTATTTCTTTATGTATGTAATTATGCTGGATATTAAATAATTAAATAATGCTTTGGGAATTCTGCCACTATAATCCCTGCACATTCACATGTATACACACCTCCCACTCCACCTTCAACTAAAACTGTACAACTCAGGAGAACTTATGAAATCACATGAATATCTATGAACAACAACATAATCACGTATTGTCATAGGCCCTGTGACAAGGAGGGGCACTAACACATAGACGTCTAATTGGGCCTGGGCGAGGGACCCATCATTTTTTTATTTTTCCAGGAGATCCTTGAATTGCTTGGTCACCACCTTGTGTCTTGTTAATATTTGATGTTTGCAGGGTCAGTGGTGTACCTTGACTGCACTGGTGATTTCAGTACAACATGTATACCCTGAAGTCCAGGAACATTCGTGAGTGAGCCCAATGGTCTTTATCAATGCTTCCCGTGCAGACAATGTGATGAAAGTATGTTTATATATTTCATGTGTATTCCTTTTGTAATTTTGCAGTATTGCCTATGTGAATGGGTTTCTAAATGTGCTCTTTTAGGTCAAAGACTTTACATCCAGAGTAAATGCACTACAGTAAGAGACACCATCTGTGATGTACTTGATGGATATCACTGTGTTCACTTCTCCAATTCAGAGTGCCTTCATGCTGAAAAACACAAGAGTTTGCAAACCAGGATAAGAAACAAAAACACCAGGTATGTCTGAAGTTCAGAAGGCCAATAATGGTAAGTGAACTATTTTTTTAGTCGCAGCAGCCTTCTGTCATTTTAAATATATTGGTGACCCTGTGCGGTTAATTTAATTGACCTGATTTGATAAAGGCCTCATAATTTTCCTAAAAAAAAATAATTTAATAAATAATAATTTAATATGTTGTAACATTGTAAAGAATGCACATTTCAAATTCAAAGTGTTTTTTTTCTTCTCATGTCTGGCAGAAGAAAAAAGCGACGTTTATCCAGGAGCCTCAGCACAGGGCACTTGACCGGTAGCATCATTTTGAGTAGCCGCATTCTGAAATCCTGGCAAGTTTGTGGAGACCACCATGCCATTAATTCATTTTAATTTTAGATTTCTTTTTTGACAAATTTAAACTGTAGTTATTTTTGAATGGATCTATATGAAAGAAATTCTGATAAAAGGTCTATACCACTGATCTATATATGTATGACTGGATTACTCCTAGAATTCTAAACTGCCAGCAAGCGGGAAGTGTTGAAGTGGTCATATTGCTTTTCCACACTGGCATCATTGACTGACAGCTTAATTGTTTCTTTGGCTGTTGTCTGAAATATTTATGGTCTTTTCGTGCAGCATAATCAATATAGTATAGAAACTGCTGACGAGTGTCTACTGCACACTCCTGACACAAAATGTCATTATGTATGTAACGTTAGACAAGAGCATATATATCGGATCATTAGCAGAAAATGATGAGTGTACAATAACTATTACAATACAAGCATTTTATTATATCGTACTAATATTAAAATAATTCAGTGTTTACAATGCATCATCTTGTTTGGAGCAACAGTATAAATGCTTGAAAATAAAGCTTTGTTTCTTTAAGGCCATATGCAGTCATTATTTCTGTGAATAAGTTGTGAAGAGTATAGCTATTTTATTTAGTTATGTTTTATCCCTCTGTTATTGGGCACACTGAATTATCATGGCTGGCCGTGAATATCACATTTCTACAGTGGCATTATTATTATTACACAAACAGATCACCCTAAATAAAACCTCCTTAAATTGTGTTTGCTTGCCTAAACACATATCCAAATCATTCCCCCAATCTGGCCACTTGAAATGCAAAATGAGCGGATGTTAAATCAGTTGTGGAACAGAATCCCTCTGAAGACGACATGTCTGACTGGTTTCAGTAACTTTTAGGGCGATTGATTTTAATGTAATATGGCCATTACATATGAATAACACAACAGAACATTTGTTGCATCACAAAACATGCTGTGCATCCTAGTTATAAATACAAATAAAAGGTTAATGGCAAATCCAGTGTCTGATGTTCATTTTCAAATCATTTGCACCATTAGGAATCTGATAACACTTCCAGCATGTTTTTTGTTACAAGCAGTGTGATGCAGCATGACAGCTGAGCTGAACATGGGTTTATACATTTAAAGGCTAAGAATTTCAAAAGTAAACTATTACAATTCTGACCAAAACAACTTTAAGGGATCTGAAGAAATTGTAATTCAGCAAATAACAAGCAAGAATGCAAGCAAAATTTTCAAAGTTTAATAGTTGTGGATGACTATAAAAATAGAATTGAAACAGTATGTTCATCTTTCACAATGTAGAATTTTACTGGGTTCTTGAATTCAAAAAGTTTCAGCTGGACAGCAAACAAGGTTTCCCAAAAGTGTATTGAATTATTAACTGAATATGAATTATTTATGAATAATTATTGAATTTATGTTATGAAATGAGGCTGTTAAACTACAAATTTAACTACAATAAAGTATTGATAAAGGCACATAAATCATACAAAGATGTGGAAATGATATGACGACATCTAAATTTGCTTAAATGTACTGCAAACAACTATAAATAAGACAACACAATGCTTAAGAAGGCAAAGGCTGAATAAAACATCATGACACTGAGATCTGGTAAACATTAAAAAAGGGGGAAACAGTAAATAAACATGGTGTACAAACTATATACATTTTTTTCTTATACATTAATTGGTGGTATTCCCATTCATATTCAGTGTCATGCAGTGTACAGTCTTTGAAGTCTTTCAAACAGTAAGAGACTAAATGTTCATGCTTCTTTGCATCTGCTCCAGCGCAGCCTCCTTCTCCTTCAGGAGATCCTTCAAGCGTTTGATTCTCTCACGCCGTTTTATCTCCTCCGCATCCAGCGTCTCCAACGTGTACAGTGACTGTGTTGGAAATATGTCTATTTTGTGACCTTGCTGTTTCTTAGAGAATGACATGCTGGGGTTTTCTGATGCTGTTTGCACCTGGCTGGTGTCTTGCTGTGATGTGTCCGCATCGGTGTTGCTGCTTGTCATGTTACCAAATTCTGTTCTGACTGAGGACAGTTCAATCTGGTTGTTGCAGTCCTGCAAACTGGATGAAGAGGGAGCACTTGAACACACATTCACTGGTGAGGAGATGTTGTGTGACGTGTCACTAGTAGAGCTTTCTAACAGAGCTTTGTTTTTACGTGGATTTCCTGATGACCGTTTCTTGCCTGCTTTCTTAAGATCTTTATTTTGTGGTTGAAGTTTCTGAGATTGGTGACTCTCTCCTGGGGTTTTATTCAAGCAGCTTCTTCTTGTCCCTTTGTGTGACTCAACAACAGTACATGGATTCAGTCGGTCTTGTGAATGGAGGGATGAAGTGGCTTCTGCAGCCCCTAAAACAGTCCCACAAGGACAGGCCGTGCACACCTTAACCTTTATAGACCGCGGTGGGGTCTTCCTTGAAGAGGAAGGTAATAAAGGATGACTAGAAGTCTGTTTTGCTTTTTGTTGGGATGAGGGAGTAAGACAGCATGTGCTACCAGTACAATCTTCTGGCAATTCAGATTGCATATGAACCTTATCGGCTGTAGATTCTGTTGGTGAACAAACCTCTTCTTGACAAGCCAAACTGTTTTCCATGGGAACAACTGAAGATTTAGAGGCAGGTGAAATGTGTGTGGAGTTTAGAGAGGGAATATCTTGACTCCCATCCTGTTCCTGCTTTTTTCTTTTGACCTTCAGGCCTTCATCCTCCTCTATTTTTGTGTAGGGAACCTAGCAATTGAACAAATTGGCATGAAATAAATCAATGCCGTTACTCCCACATTCACATCTCTTCCAAAACAAGTGAAAAAATGGTTGACATGAGAATCTTTGGGGGGTTTTTTGTCTTTTTTTTTTTTAATGGCTTCATCCATCAATTAAATTAGGAAAGTTTATTTTCCAAGGACACAGAAGCTAGAGCTGTCTTTAAAATGTTTTGAATTAGCTTTTATTTTGATATTTCCAGTTTTCATTTTAATTTGAGCTTCCATTTCAGAAATTGACATTTTATGTTTTTGTCATCATTAGTTTTTTAACATGTCTGTTTAGCTTTATTTTTATTTTAGTTTTAATCATTTTAACTTATTTTCAGTTTTTGTTTTTTTTTTTTTTTTTTTTTTTTGGGGGGGGGGTAAGTTATAGGCAGCATTTCTAGTTTTTTTAGATTTTCATCTAATCTTCTTATTTTAATTTAATTCAGTTTTACAATTACTAAAACCATCTTAAATAGTTTTAGTTAACAACAACAACACTAATTTAGAAATATATTAAAATAATATCTTCTGTAATACACAGTGGGCTGCAGCTCCAGTCTGATAAACGCTGCTGTAGGAAATATGTACATGCACTGTACATTATTTACAACAATTTGGATGCATGAATATATAACTTGCCTTCATCATTTGCTGTATTTTTGACTGCAACTTGGACTCCTGGATCACTTTACGAAGGCCGTCTAATGTGCGTTTGTTTATGACAAGTCTCTTTGTCAGTTGATCTGGCTTCACAGTCAGCTTTGTTCTTTGCAAGCAAATCTGTACATCAGAGGCGATGCTAAATTCTTTTCTTAGCTGACAGTCACTCTTGGGTTGACTCTTTTCAAAGGCCTGTGACAGAAGAGAGAAGAATGCATTAAATATCAGCCTAGTGAAAGTTGTTATTTCATTACAGCTCACATAGAACATGGTTAATTGTGGTATATTACCTTTTCAGTATTATCAGTGGCTTGAATACAGACATTCTGGGGTGGTTCCAAAATGCTGACAGTTTCAGCAACAGCTGCATCATCTTGACTTCCACCCTCCAAGTCTTTATCTGCCTCCATATTCACATTTTCAGAAAGGCAGCACAAGGTCCTTTCAACTCTTTTATTTCCCTCGACCTGCTCATCCATCATCTCATCACCCGTTTTGGCCGAAGGATTATTCGGACCACCATCTTTTTCCATTTCTGCATGTGCCAGTTTTTCCCCTTCGTTCTGAGAGACAGACTTTGCGTTTATCTCTGTGTGTTGAACTTCCTCACATTTGTTCTGAGAGGCAGCTTTCTCCACTTTATCACCAGCATGAGTCTCTGACTTGGGTGGAATATATGACACAAATATTACATTAGAGTCTTCATCACTCTCATCCACCTCTGTTTGACTCGGTGTGGGCAAATTTCCCGGGGCACCTCCCAGACACGTGGACGTCTCCTCCTCATCATCACAGAGATCAATGATTTCACTTACATTTATTTTTGGGTCTTGCTTAGGAGAGTTTGACCCCAGAGCGGAGCTGGCAGGCAGGGCAGGAGAGGTACTGACAACCCCACTCTTACCACCTTCACTGATCATCACATCCTTGGCAATCTCCGAATTTCTCTTTGCCACAAAATAGACCTTCCCATTGCACATGACCAGGGCATTGTCTTTGCCTGGGGTGATATTTTCTTGGCTGGTCTGAGGAGGTATGGGTTTGCTCGGTGCGATTTCATTTACTGTCCCGACTGAGTTGACATACTTGACTGCTTTTATGGTGTCAGAGCTGACATTCGATGTCGTTACAGGTACAAGGCAAGGAGCGGATGCACCTGTTCCCTCCTGGACGACCCATTTAATGGGAGTGTTCACTTCTTCATTTGTTTTAGGAACGCAAACAGGTGTTTGCAAATTTGCAGGGGGATTTTGAAACAGGGTCTTCTCTATTTGACTTGGCTTTGTAACCGAAACCACATGCTGGTCAGAATTTAGCTTTACAGAGTTCACAGGGGAAACAAGCACAACAGTTGGTGGACCCTTTTCGAGGTTAGGGGTGTTACTCACAGAGTTCATTATCCGGCATTTGATGGACTGTGGGAGCGCAGAGGCTGGTAGAGTCCGAACTTTAGCATTCGGAGGGATCTGCAGGAAATGACCGTTTGGGAGAACAGGTGACTTGATGGTAACAGGCAAAGTTTGGACCGCCGCCATGACCTGTCCCTTGAGCTGAGGAGGTAACTGGAGTGAATACTGGGAAACAGTGTGTGTTGAAAGAGGAACATGCACTAACTTTGGATTGTGAATAATGAGGTTACTAGTTCCACCGTGCTGAGTTTTGACAGCGTTAGACACAGTTCTGACCTGCGGCAGGGTTTTCAGGACATACCGTCCATCTGCTATGGGCTGAAGGGAGGGAAGCCGAGTCTGTGTTTGAGATGAAGAGGCAGTAGGTGGATGAACAGGTTTTGCACAGGCTTTCAGTTGTAGATCCACTCTCTCTCTTTCTGTACTAAAAGGTGTCTGATAAAACTGTCCGTTTACTTTCTGGACAGGAATCAACTTCATGACATTTTTCCCATCGGGTCCCACCGCAGGCATTGCTTGGTAATAGACTCCTGTTCCACTGAAAGATGAAGAAAAATTATACATCAAAATTAGCTTTAATATTCTCTTAGCTATGAAAATACTATACAAATCAAAACTAACAAGGACTGAAAAAAATATAAATTCTCAAATCTCTTATTATACTAGAAAAGAACACACACACACAAACACATACATATATATATATACACACACACTACCGCTCAAATTTTTGGGATCAGTTAGATTTTTTTAAAGAAGTCTCTTATGCTCATCAAAGCTGCATTTAATTAAAAATACAGAAAAGAAAACTGTAATCTTGCTAAATGTTATTACAATATAAATTAATGGTTTCTATTTTAATATACTTTAAAATATAATTTATTTCTGTGATGCAAAGCTGAATTTCCTTCAGCCATTACTCCAGTATAATGTGTCACATGATCCTTCAGAAATTATTCTAATATGCTGATTTATTATCAGTGCTGGAAACTGTTTCTGCTTCATATTTTATCTATGAACCTGTGATACTTTTTTTCAGGATCATTTGATGAATAAAAAGTTAAAAAAGAAAAGCATTTATTTAAAATAAAAATCTTTTCTAACATATACACTAATCGTTCAAAGTTTTGGTCGTCAGTACATTTGACAGTGATAGCCAAGATTATATTGTTAAAAAATATTTCTATTTTGAATAATTGCTGTTCTTTTAAACTTTTTATTCATAAAAGAATCCTGAAAAAGTATCTGTTTCCAAAAAAAAATATTTGCAGCAAACTTTTGCCAACATTGACAAAAAATTTTCAATCTAATAATAAATCAGCATTTTAGAATGATTTATTAAGGATCATGTGACACATTATACTGGAGTAATGGCTGAAGGAAATTCAGATTTGCATCACAGAAATGATTTATTTTAAAGGATATTAAGATATAAACCATTATTTTATATTGTAATAACATTTTTGCAAGATTACTGTTTTTTCTGTATTTCTGATCAAATAAATGCAGTATCGGTGAGGTCAGAAGAAGCCCTCTTTAAAAACCATACAGGTCCTTACTGATCCCAAACCTTTATCGGTAGTTATGTAATAATATATATATATATATATAATATCTATATATATATAATATATATATATAATAATATGCACACGGAATGCGTTAAAAGATTTGGATCAGTAAGACTTGTAATGTTTTTTTTAATGAAGTCTCTTCTGCTCATCATGGCTGTATTTATTTGATCAGAAATACAGAAAAGAAACAAAAAAAGGAGTAATATTATGTAATAATATTATTGCTAATTAAATAATGGGTTCTATTTTACATACTTAAAGTTTTATTCTTCTGTGATGCAAAGGCTGAATTTTTCATCAGCATCATTACTTCCGTCGTCATTGTCACATGATCCTTAGAATCATTTCTAACACAAACTGTTTCCAATAGTGATAAACATCGCATATCAAATGATTGTTCTAAATGGATCTTGTGACAATGAAGACTGGAGTAATGATGCTGATGAAATCGATATTCTGTATTTCCGATCAAATAAATGCAGCCATGATGAGCATAAGATATTTTTTTTTTTTAAACATTACAAGTCTTACTGATCCAAACTTTTGAGCAGCAGTGTGTGGTGTTTGTGTGTGTGTATATATAATACATATATAATATATATAGTACACACACACACACACACCACACCACACACACACCACACACACACACACACCACAAACAGTTCACATTATGAAACAGTTACATAATAAACAGTTTTCATGTTTATTGAGCACCAAATTATCATATTCTAATTTTTTCTGAATGATCGTGCGACACTGAAGACCGGTGTAGGCTAACTGCGAATAAATTACATTAAAATACAAAACCGTTATTTTTATATTATAAGAATACAGTAGTACGGTTTATATTGTATTAATATTATTATTTCAAATAAATGAAGCCTTAGAGAGCATAAGACACTTCACTCCAAAAACATCTTATAAATTCCAAACTTGTGAATAATAATTTACGTTTATGGTTTGCATTATTTAGAAATGTTGTTTACCTGTGGCATTCTCTGTAACCGACCAATGTCATATTAATTAATGCATTCAATTAATAATAAAAAGATGAAAAATAATGGAAGAAACACAAAAGTAACGTACTTCAAATGCAAAGTAAGTTAATATCCAAGTGTAAAATTGTAGACATGAAACATCTTCTGAATATTTAACACATTTGTCAGTCATCTGTCCACTAATGTACGTGCATCTTTGTAGAAGAACTCGAGTTTCTATTGAGATCTTTTTCAAATGTGTTCGGTTTTGCGCGTTTTCTGAGGTAACGTTAATGTTAACATTTTCGCTCGCGACAACAAGTCACCAAAACACTCGCCATTTTGGACAAGCTTAATAACGACCGAACAAGAACACACACAGCTTTTAACGCGTAGACGCAGAGTTGTCGAACTTACCCCTCCATCGCGAATATCTGTAGGCATCACACCTCAAGAACTATCTATGGTCGATATTTTCTTCAGCACATCGTTAGATTTTATCCACCAACTTGAAAACAGCTCTTGACTCACACCGGAAATACGTATATCAAAATAAAAGACACCTGAAGCCTCTGAACTGTAAAAGGAAGGAAGACAAAAAGAACGAAAAATCAAGGCAAAAAACGAATGAACGAGGCAAAAGATAGAATCACGAAAAAAACGGGAGAGAACAAAGAGAGAGAAAGAGCGAATGGGTTTGAAGAATTAATGAATGAATAAATGAATGAAACAGGAAAGAAAAATTAAATAAATGAAAGAAAAAGGGGAAATGAAATCGAAAGAACAAAAGCACAAGTGAAAGAGAAAGAGCAAATAGGACAGAGACAGAAAAAGGACAGAAAGAGCTAAATGAAATAAAAGAAACAAGGAAAGGATTCAAATAAAAAGAACACACAAGTGAACAAAAAAGCAAAAGCAAAAAGATGACAAATGCAAGATATTGTAAGGCAAGATCATATTTCTCAATTTTTTAAACAATTTGTTTATCGAGAAATAAATGTCAGTATAATACAGCAAAATTGAATCAGATCTCTTATATTAATAATACTAAAGGAGAAACAATAACAAGAGAAAAAAAAAGGAAAGAAAAAAAAAGTAGCAGCACAGGTCAGTTCAAAACACTACACAATAAAAGAAGTTGGGGGTACTAGTCATACATACCTGGGATACAAATCAAAAAATAAAATAAAAAGGGGTTATTTGGGGTAAGGGGTAAATGACTGATGGCTTAATAATAAATCGTGGCTGAGGGTGATCAAATAATCAAGTAATTTAAAGGGGTCATATGATGCGATTTCAAGTTTTCCTTTCTCTTTGGAGTGTTACAAGCTGATTGTGCATAGATAAGATCCCTGAAGTTGCAAAGACTTAAGTCTCAAAACCAAAGATATATTCTTTATAAAAGTTAAAACTTGCCCTCCTAAAACGGCTCGTTCTAACAAGCCCACACATGTCTACCTCACTATGTGGAAAAATTTGCATAATGCGCCCAAATGTGCAGCAAAGAAAGAAGACGTGGTTTCAGTAAACGCAGTTAGTGTTGAAGCAGCCAATGTCAGGGAGACGCTGTGTGTTTCTAGGCTAAAGCAAAAGCACTTTATTTGTCCTTCTGAAAGTAGATGCATTTAGGAATATTTTTACTTACAACAGAACAGCAATGCATTTATGGACGACCGTTTCGTGAACCTAAAAGAGGAGGTAATTCTGACTTTGCTATAACAATCTGGCACTTCTGAATAAGTATGTTTTCTTAATAGTTTAAATAATTGCTATTGACTGTTCAAATGCGAGTTTTGCGCATCGTGTGTGTGTGGTTGCACGAGCGAGCTAGTGAGAGCGAGAGAAAGATACACAGAAGAGAGTGCAAAAAACTGAGAACCTTGTCAAATCAAACACAAAGATCCAAATAATCAGAGATCCACTTCCTTACAGTGAAACATTAAAACATACAAACATACACTCTGAACCCAAAAAAGTCAGTGAACCCAAACCAATTTTGGGAAAAGTGGAACAATCTGAAAACCTGATCTGAAGAATTGTCAATACAAAATTAGCAAATATGGGAAAGTCCATTTCCAACATTGTTAAAAGTACAAACCGACACAAACTGTATCAAAATCAAACAATCAATCACTTGAAAACTATATTAAAATAAAGATATAACCAAAACCCATTAGATTTCCCAATTACTGATAAAGAACTTAAAGAAAAAATCTGAAACCTCCAACTCAAAAAAGCATCTGGATCTGATGGGATATTAAACGAAATGATAAACACACAAGCAGTAAATTCCAATCGGTCATTCTAAAACTATTCAATGTGCTTCTGAGTGTAGGTTATTTCCCTGACATCTGGAATCAAGGCTTGATAACACCAATCTTTAAAAATGGAGATAAATTTGATCCTAACAACTACAGAGGCATCTGTGTGAGCAGCAACCTGGGAAAGTTATTCTGTAGCATAATAAATGCTCGACTATTAGCCACACACAATGTACTGAGCAGAAGCCAAATCGGATTTTTACCAAATTACCGTACATCTGATCACATCTATACATTACATACCCTAATTGAAAAACATGTTAACCAAGATAAAGGTCAAATATATGCATGCTTTATTGACTTTAAAAAAGCTTTTGACTCAATTTGGCACCAAGGACTATTCTACAAACTTATTGAAAGTGGCATAGGAGGTAAAACCTATGACCTTATCAAATCAATGTACACTGAAAGTAAATGTGGCGTAAAAATCAGCACCAAACGTACGAGGTATCTTTCCCAGGAGCGTGGAGTGAGACAGGGCTGCTGCTTAAGCCCAATGTTATTTAACATCTACATCAATGAACTGGCGAGCAGTCTGGAGCGATCTGCAGCCCCTGGCCTCACCCTACACAACTCAAAGATCAGATGCCTGCTGTATGCAGACAATCTGCTTCTGCTGTCTCCCACTCAACACACTTTACAGCAGAACCTGGACCTGCTACAGCAATACTGCCAGACCTGGGCCCTGACAGTCAACCTGAAGAAAACCAGAATTATGATCTTTCAGAAAAGATCCAGATCCCAGGGAACACAACACACATTTACATTAGGCACTAAGCAGATAACACACACATCACACTATAACTACCTGGGTTTGAAAATCACATCCACGGGAAACTTTAATCATGCTGTGAATGAACTGAGAGATAAAGCACGCAGGGCCTTCTACGCCATAAAACGGCAATGTCCTATAGAGATCCCTATTAGAATTTGGCTGAAAATATTAGAATCAGTAATTGAGCCCATTGCCCTCTATGGCAGTGAGGTGTGGGGTCCACTGACAAATCCAAATCAAGATTTCACCAAATGGGAAAAACATCCGATTGAGACCCTGCATGCAGAACTCTGTAAAAATATATTACACGTGCACCGGCACACAACAAATAACGCATGCAGGGCAGAATTAGGCAAATATCCTCTAATCATAAAGATACAAAAAGGGCAATTAAATTCTGGAAACATCTGAAGCTCAGTGACCCCCAATCATATCATTATAAAGCCCTGCAATACCAAGAGATGAGCAAAGAAAGCAAGCCCCTCCCTCAGCTGATCCAGAGCTTCAGTCCTGATGCTTCACTATCATCTACTGCTGCTCTGAATCACAACATCAGAATCAGTCAGATTACTGCACAAATCAAACAGAGCTACATCACTCACTGGCAAACCCAAACACAACAGCAGAGTAAAGTGCAATGTTATTTGGCCCTAAAGAGAGAGTACAGTATGGCAGAGTATCTGTACACAGTGTCAGATAAGAAACTGAGAAGCACGTTGAGCAGATACAGACTCAGCGGACACAAGTTGATGATAGAGACGGGCAGACACAGAAAAACATGGCTGCCACCGGAGCAGAGACTGTGTTCACACGGTGATCTGAATCAGATGGAAACAGAGCGGCACTTCCTAAAAGAATGCCCCAGATACACAGATATACGGACAGTGTTCTATGATAAAATACAGCAGATCCATCAGACATTTAAAACTCTTTCAGACCAGGAGAAACTGCCGTATCTGTTAGGAGAACAGAAGAACTGCTGTGTGTTTGCTGCTCAATATGTGTCTGCCTGTCACCACAGAAGAGAACACACTCAGCCTGCCCTGATCTGATGTTTCCAGCACAGCTAGATTATATTATGCCAAATTACTGTATTATATTACTTAGATGTATATTCTGCTTCTGTAAATATGTCTAATCCCTTATTTTATTTTTAGTTTATATACTTATACATTAGTAATTAATTTTGCACTGCATGTTTAATACTTTTTATATATTATTATTATTATTATTTTCTTGGTCTGTTTAATACATTGTACTATTTGTAGCAGTCCAGCTGCATTTGTGGGCTTTGGCATACAAATGGTATAAGTTTTGTCATCTCCATAAAGCACTCTTAAATTGAATTGAAAATCTAGAGAGTGAGAGAGGGTCACATCACAAACACATACCAGCTTCATATGATATCACGGTGTCTGTCACGCAACTCTGTTCCCCTTTCGGGCTCTGTCTTTACATTTATTTTGAAAGATGAAGCTCGCGATTATGGTAAGGGTGTTACATTTCCGACGAGTGCTTGCGCTTTTCAGCTAATTACAATGCACTGGGTCAGTTGGCCAATTAGAGCAGACTGCGCTTGTTGGAAGGAGTGACTTTGTAGAAAACGAAGTGTTTGATAGAGGCGGGGCATAGAGGAACTACAAAAATGCACAGTATTTGAAAAATAACGTGTTTTTTTAACATTAAAGCATGTCAACATATTCTGTTACACCAAATAATGATCTTTAAAAAAGCATCATATGACCCCTTTAATCTCTTTCTCCCTAGTCTACAGAAATCTGAGGTTTAAATAAAGGATATAAAATTGTTTGGTTCCAAATATTTTTAAAAAAAGGACACTTTACCTTTCAGAATAGGCCTATATGTAATCCTTTCTATTGACAAACAAAAGGACATGTTGATCCACTGTATAATGGGTGGCTTTTCCACTTTCTTCCAGTACAAAGCTATTAGACGCTTTGCTTGAAGTATACATATGTCAATAAGTTTCTGAGTGCTGCTACTGTATACAATATAAACATATAAAGTATAAAAATATCTGGTTTTATTGGAAGATTTACAGATACCATCTTAAAAATAACTCTTTCAAATATAAAAGCTCTTTCCAAAACTTCTGCACCTGAGGACAATCCCAGTGCAAAAGTGTACCTTTATCACCTGAGCATTTAATGCAAGTGTCTGGGGTGTTTTGACTAATTTTGTTTAACCTTACTAGGGTAAAATATGTTCTCATAATCCAGTTGTACTCTATAAATGTGAGATTACTGTTTGTGATTGAGCTTTCACGCACACTTCTTACCATATGTCTAAAGAAATCTTTAAATCTTCTCTCCAGGAAATCAATTTGGATTCTGAAGAGTCTTTAAAATATGATTCTAACAATTTATAAAACATTGATATTAAACCTTTAGATTGGAGAGATTTTGATAATACGTTTTCAAAAGGAGTCTTAATGGGTTTTGTAAGCTTGGTACCTTCACTCTTAAAAATAAAGGTGCTTAAAAGGTTCTTCACAGTGATGCCATAGAAGAACACTTTTTGGTTCCACAAAGAACCATTCAGTCAAAGGTTCTTTAAAGAACCATCTCTTTCTTACCTTTTTATAATCTGAAGAATCTTCTTTCGGCACAAAGAGCCTTTTGTTAAACAGAAAGGTTCTTCAGATGTTAAAGGTTCTTTCTGGAACCATTTAGACAAAAAGGTTCTTCTATGGCATCGTGAAGCACCTTTATTTTTAAGAGTGTTGATGAGAAGAAACATAGCTCCTAAATTGTAGGAATTTAAAGAAGTGTTTCTTGGGGATATCAAACTGTGCTACAATCTCTGCAAAGGACAATAAGTTATTGTCTTTATAAAAATCCTAAATTTTTTTCAGGAATAAGAGTGGTGTACTAGAAAAGCATGAATATTGAATATCCTTAGGCTGCAAATGTCTCCAAATTTCTAATAGGTTTAAGTCCTTGATAAAATAATGAAGGGTCTTTCTGGTCTGCCTGTGTGACAGGTCCAGACCAGAAGCACAATCTTTAGTTGGATCTAATGTACAGTTGAAATCCCCACCTATTACATAAAACCCAGAAAGATTAGATAAAGTTAGAAAGAGGTTGTTATGAAATTTTGGGATGTCATCATTAGAACCGTAGACATGAACTACACTCTAAAAAATGCTGGGTTGTTTCAACCCAACATTGGGTCAAATATGGACTAACCCAGCTGTTGGGTTAAATTTTTGAATTAAAGTTTTAACCCAAAAGTTGGATTAGTCCATATTTGACCCATGGGTTGGGTTGTAACAACCCAGCATTTAGAGTGTAGAATCAGTGATTTAATTAGTCCATATTTGACCCATGGGTTGGGTTGTAACAACCCAGCATTTAGAGTGTAGAATCAGTGATTTAGATAATAAATAGCCTTGAACAATTAAATATCTACCTGATGGGTCCTGTATAGTCTTAGCTATTTGAAATGGAATAGATTTGTGAATCATTGTAATAACCCCTCTTGCTTGAGATCTAAATGAAGCTGAAAACACCTGAACAGGCCATCTATTACGTATTCTAACGATATCTTTAGGCATTAAATGTGGTTGGAGAGAAACAATTTTAGACTGCTGTTGCTTTAGCCTAGTCATCACTTGTTTAATTTTAGTGAGACTATGCAGCCCCCTGCAGTTCTACTAAATAAATTTAACCACATAATCTCTGCCATCCCTTAGATAATTCAGTACTCTCCCCAGTGTTACAAAAAAGAATCCCCTGTGCCTTGTGATGATAAGTAAAGCTAAAACAGAACGATTATCAACCATTGAAAATAGAAACATTTTATCACTACCATGAATTGCCACCAGCAAATTCATCTGCTACATTACTTCTAACTTCCCCCATCTAAATGAATCCATTCAGCAAAAACAAACCCGAAATGAACCGTACAATGAATCATACCATCTAAGCTCCGCCGAGTTTCCTTGTAATTTGCACTGGAAAGATGAATCCGTACAGTAGGCACCTTGGCATGTTCCTCGTGACTTCGTCAAATTGTCTTCGTTGCTTGTTTACCTTAGCAGAAAGGTCTGGAAATAACATGACTCTGTGATTTTGGAACTGTAAGGATGAAAGTACCTCAGATACTTTGATCTCCTGTGAAACAGACAATACAAACATACACAGGCATCTTCGAGACACCCCACAGAGTGAAGGTGCAGGAAACTTCCTTCCCTTCTGTCCATTTGTTTCTTTTTAAATCCCTTCACCCATCCTTCCTTCTACTCAGCCTGCTCAAAATGATTACATGGAAATGCCAATGCAAGTGAACTAACAGTCATGTCTGGTATCATTTGAAATGTCTCAGTGTGACTGGTACAATGGTCTAACTTCTACAGAAGTAAACTAAAAGGTAATAAAGATTTGAAGATTTAGAGATAGTTTGCTTACTGTAATGGGTGTGCCCTCTCCCAGGGTCTTTCATGCAAATTACCTTCTGTTCCCATTGAGGTGTAAACTACCCAGGTCTGACTACCCAAATTCCAATTGTTTGTATATGCCTCCATTTGGGGGATGTTTTATCTTGGTTTTGTATTTAAAAGGATTGCAGCAAAAGGGTTGGGGCGATTCTGTAGCCAGAAAGCCCATAGTGTGGTGTGTCTCTGCACTCCATACTATGTATTTTCCAAGGTCAGGTATGCACCTTTTACTCTTAGATTCATCTTTGAGAATTTGATGTGTTGTATTGATTTGATATCTTTGAATTGGCATAATACATATCTACCTAACTGATAATAAATTGTTACATTTGATTTTATTCTGACTTACTCTGAAATTATTTTCTCAAGTAGATTAAGTGAGGCTTATGTACCGCAAATCTGCGTCTAGGTTTAGTACATACTATATCTCAGTTAGATGACATGGGCACATCAAGAAGTTAGATTATAGATTTCCTAACAGCTTGACTTTAGTTAAGTTGTTATACGTTTGCTTTAACTATGGGGTCTGGACTAGTGTGACCATATGGTTTCCCATTTTCCCAGACGCGTGCCCTGGCCAGGATTTCTATTTGCCCTAAAAGATCTAGTTTTTGGTTTTGTTGCGTTGTGCGACCGATCGGTGTATGACATCAATACCATACAGACGGTTATGCTTTTCAACACCTCAAAGGTACTTTGATTTCAAACAACCTAATTGTACGCTTAATTGGCCATCGCATTGACGGTTGTCCCACTTTCTCACACGCCATGATTGGTCCATTATGTTCAATGCCTGCATGGTATTGGTCAAACTACTTTTCGATCATTACCTTCAGCAAGCATGAAAACAGGAAAACAAAACCAAGACAAATCCTGGCCAGGACGCGTCCTGGGAAAATGGCACGTATGGTCACCCTAGGCTAGACAAAATACTATTGGAGTACTAGCATGGTTCGGGCATACTTCATAGTACTGGCCATAACCTCTGGTTATTGTCTCAGCTTTAATTAAGTTGTACGTAGTTATATTAACTATCGGGGGCTAGGTATGGTACTAGCATAACCTCTGATTATTGTTTGAGCTTTAACTAAGTTGTTACATAGGTGACTGTATGGGGGCTAAACAGAACCACTATTTAAATAATGGTAAACATGGGCTACCTATTAAATAGTTAGACATAACCTCTTACTAATGATCAGACTAGAGAGTTTGTGATCGTGGGGTACACGTACATCAGCCGGCGTGATACACCCTGAGCGACATAGATTCCTATAAAGTAAAGACTCAGAGTTAGAATAATCAAATGTCAGAAGAATAATAGTAATAATTAGAGACAGACAAACAACCATTTTGCCTTTCAACCTAAATTCGAGGTCATAATAAAATTGAGTCAGATTTGAAATTAACCTAAATTTAATAACTTTGCGCGCTGAAAAGTCCGAACAGTCCGGACAACTGTCAGCCACCATCCTTCCTTGGGCCAATCGCGTGGACCTTACATGACTCTGTGATTTGAACAGTACATCTTTCTTCGCTCTGGCCGCATGCATTACACTCTCCTTGTCTCTGTAGTCCAAGAATTTCATCACTCTCTGTGTTGAGTTCTTGTCCGTAGCAGACCGTCACACATTCCCAATTCTGTGTGCTCTCTCTATGACCAGGGGCTTTCGCAGTGGTTCCATGTCCAATGCCTCAGTTAACCAGCTTTCTAATGGCGCTTTTCCACTGCGTGGCTCGGCTCGGCTCGGCATGGCTCGGTTTGCGTTTCCACTGCAGTTCAGTACCGTAAGAATGCACATGCGTCACTGCCCTCGGATTTTTCTGGTAAACCTAACAGCCTTAAGGCTTGTTCACACCGGGACGAATAACGCATGCGATTATCGCCGACGTTTAACGCCTCATGACTAAACAAAAGGCGCCTGCTTCAAGTCCGATGCGATTTCAGTGTTTTTCTGCTTCTGCTTTGCTGGTTTAGGTGACATCTTGAACAACTTTCATTTAGAAAACAAACTATGGATGATGCTTAAATAAAAAGGAGATAACATTTAAGAAATCTCTATACAAATTACAGCGGAGCTAACTCGTGCGTCTCTTCAGAAGAGCGCCATAACCGGAAGTCTCATTTCTCTAAGTTTTTACACTTAAAATTGAATGTTTTTTTTGATTAATTGCCGTTATCCCACACACACACACACACACACAGTACCAGAACAACAAAACCTTTATAGAGGCTTGTATTCTCCAACAAATGAATTCCTGCTCAACTGACTAATTTTAAACTCAGTATTGGGTAATTCTGTCAAACCCACATTTCAGAAAATTCCCCAGCTAAAATGTTTTATTTTTTTCTTGAAGATTTTATACAGAGATTGGTAGGTATATCAGCAAAAGCTGCTGACTTTAATCTTTGTTGCATTACATGCCAATAGTGACCATTCAAAAATGGGGAAAAGGCACTTCTTGTGTTTTTTTAAAGTGGCTGTAACCGAAGTATTAAAGATATCTTAATATCCTTTTAGATTTTGTTTCTTAAACCATTCCTTTGATATTCCTATTTTTAATGCCCTATATGTTTCATTTTCAGATATATGGGGATTTCAGTGTGGCTCCAAGAGTAAATTGTTAAATTTGTACACTTTTTCAGTGGTCAAAAACCAAATGTGCGTCTTTTTTTTCTTTTAAAGAGGAATGGCTGAAGAACAAACAATGCTGAAGCTAGAAATGCATGATATTAAACCAAATTCAAAAGAGCATTATTTATTTATACCTTAAAATCTCTGTTGTTAGTTGCACAATAGAAATGCTACATATAAAACAAAAACATACAATCTAAACATGAAATATACAGTATGGACACTTGAGTATATTCTACTTCCCTTTATCTACCCATGCAAAAAAATTACACCTGGCCTGAGGATTGGAGGCATGGCCTTGAGGACGGGCGCATACAAAAAACTGCCGGCCTAAATTAGGTCCTGCTTTTTTCACAGTCCGTAAGACACAGGGCTCATTGTGTGATTTACACAGTGGCGGCTGAGGAGGCCCATGCAAAACCGCTTTCCAAAAACCAGCGCATGGCCCCTTCTTACAGTCCTTTGACTTGTCTATGGATGTCGATTCTCCTTCCACTTCATCCTGATTTTCAGTCTCCATCTCCGTTACCATGGAAAGACTGGTCTCCGTTTGCACATCGCCAGGGCAGCTTCTGGTGTCACTCTCACTACCTGGGCTATCCTGAGAGGATTCTGTCAGTTTCAGGCTCAAGTTTCCAGTGGAAGGGATTAATGGTGTTTGTTTAGGCTTAAAGAAAGCTAAAAGACTTCCTTTAGCATTGCTTTCAGTTTTCATCTGCTTGCTTCTTTTGGCTTTGTGTGCATTTGTGTCTTTCTCTCTACATGTAGGTCTCTTCTTTGCAACACTGTTCCCCTGTACTACAGGATTCAGGTTTTCCAGAATTTCCCCAGTATCCTGTGATCCAGGTAGACTCTCTTCAGAGTCTTTAGAAACCCTGTCTTTCTCTGAAACTTTGACAAAGAAACGTGAAAGTTTCTGCTGTCTGCCAGTGAACTCTGGCATGTGACGTGTGCACAAGGGTGGGAACTTTGGACTAGACTGGAGGGTACAGCTGAGCTGCGCCCATACAGGACAATGATCGGATCCCTCCACCTCCGGCATAATGTCCACGCCAATAAAGGCTGACTTGACCAGACAGCAGTTGGCAAAGATGTAGTCGATACGTGTGCCATAGTTGGTCTGCCTGGCACCAGTAAGCGTGGACCAGCACGTGAAGGCGTTGGAGCGCTTTGGGTGGAAATGGCGGAATGAGTCAGCAAACTTGCCACCAGAGGCAGATTTCTGGGAGATTTCTTTAAGTTCATCTTCAGTATTTCCATTTTTGGTCTTTTCTGCTGTTCCAAAAAGGAAATGATTCAGCCACTTCCTCCCAGGATTATCTTCAAAGTTATCCTAAATGACACAACAGTTATAAGAACAGATATGTGCTAGTATGTGTGTAACTTATGCGATAAAACAATAAATATACCCCTTCCATGTAAATTTTAGCTTTTGTCCTATCCAGTCGCAAGACATTTGCTTGGTTACCTAGTTTCTATTTAAACAGTGTTACATTGGGTGACTCTGCCCACAATGAAATCTCATTGGTCCATTGGAAATACTGTTCCATTATTATGTAGAGTGAGACAGCTGGGTTCTGATTTTCTCCATATATGGAACTGAATTTTAACGATACCTTTATAAACCGTTACAGACAGACCCACTATGTACTACAAGGTTGTTAATCAGTGGTGTATGTTTTTGTTGATGCTATCAGACTGCATTGTTTCTTATTATTTTTTTTAATGTTTGTGTTTAACAGTGGAATTCCTGGTGAAAAACTACATTACCCATGATTCTGTAATCTCCACCAATCAGAGAACTGAAACAAACAAATCACAGCCAAAGCTTCCATCTAACTTTTCCTCCTCCATCGTTTTTTTAATTATTACTCCGTAATGCTTCTTGGGATTGTAGTTCTTTTCCTCATTAAAGATGTACAGTACATTGAGCACCTTTTTTCTTTTGATCCGATTTTCAAATACATTTTTGCTTCAAATCAAAATTTGTAACATCTTGATTTATCTCATAGCTGGTTAGTTTGGTTCATGGCTTATAACTCTAAAGGGTTTTAAGACTTTTTAAAATCTTTATGGAAAAAAGAATGGGAAAAATACTTTCGCAACCAGCATCACAAAAAAGGTGGGCACTGCTGCACTTTATTAATCAGCACACATACATACATACACACATATATATATATATATTATGTGTGTGTGTGTGGTGTGTGTGTGTGTGTGTGTGTGTTTGTGACTGTGCTGCATTGTACAATGCATTTTTGCTTTTACTGTGGACTTTTATTACTTGTCACAACTAGTCAGGACAACTGGTGTTAACGGAAATCTTTAAATAATGATGGAGGAACATGTTAAAGGACTTACCACATCATCTGGGTCACAGTGGTCTATGGGTTGATGAGAAGTGTTTACATCTCCCAATACAATCACGTGACTGAAGAGTGGCAGAGGAATGTGTTAATCAAAACAAACAGACATCTTAGATCTTAAAAAAACTATTATAATACATATAGGATCAGTGTATTAAACTATTTTTCTTTTCCTTCTATCCTCTATCCCTTCTTTTTTGAAAACCAAAATATGGTCACACTGTTAAAGTAACACAAAGAGACAAACTGGTCTTTTTAACAATATATCAGGGAATAAAACAGCACTTTGTGTATGTGTGCATGAACAGATGATGGTTTTATCGCTCTCTCACCTCCCTGAGCTCAAGATGGTTTCAGCTCTACATTGGAGGAGCCGGTAAAATTGGAGCTTGTACTGTTTTCTCTCAGGTTTGTCTGGGTCAGCTCGGGGACAATAAACATTGATAACGGTCAGCTTCTGTGGTCCATCTGTCCCACTGAGAAAAAAAAAAAAAAATATGTGAAAACAATTTAAAGGGATAGTTCACCTTCAGTTGCTGGTCCCCATTGACTTCCATAGTATGGGAAAAAACACTATGCAAGTCAATGTGGACCAGCAACCAAAGGTGAGCTATCCCTTTCACAACATGTTAGGCTAAAGCTACTAAATGTCCAAAAGTTAAGATTCTTAAACTTACATTAAGTAATGCTGAGTGATTACAGCTCTTCCTTCGTTGTCTAGCGCCAGAAGCTCCTCACTGGACAACTCAACCTGGTCTCCATAGCAACCAACAGCCTCTCCCTGATTGGCCAGCAGACCTGTCAATCCTTCCTCGGCCAGGAATGGAGTAGCGCTATCCTTACAGTAGGTCGCAACACCTGGTCAGGGAGAAAATCAGGTTGTTCATAGTTCATACTCATAGCTGAACAGCACAGACAGTGGTTGTAAAGACAAGGCTACATTTATATATATAAAAAAAAAAGGACATGAATCCGGTGTTGAAAACATTGCAGTTTTTATTTAAAGTCCCTTTGCACACTTTACTGTCGTTTAATGGTTCTGTAGGTTGCTGTAAGTTACCCGAGTATCCACTTCGTCCTCGGCTAAAACTAAAGTATGAATTGTAGCCATCAACAATTGCGGTCTTCTCATCCAACAGGTCACCTAAAAAAAATGTATGCTGATGTTAAAGTTATTAAATGGTTAAAAACAGGGCTCATGTGCTTTATCACCCGTTCAAAGTCCCGCGTTTCTTTAAAACACTTACGGGTAACTTTAGTCTCTTGAACGCAGATTATTTCGGCATCGAAGGAATCCAGAGTTGTCTTGATGCCATTTTTAAACGTTCGTATGCCATTTATGTTCCAGGTTACAATTTTCATGTTTATCTGTCAAACAGCGTCGGACGACTCAAGCTGAATGCATGTTAAGTACTGACCTTATTTTTGTCCGTCTCAAAGATCTTCAAAATAAAAGTCTTTACACCTGCGTTTATTCAAAACACTACTGGTCTAAATTAGGGATGGGAAAATTCCCCGATTCGCTCGGTGCATCGGTTTAAAAAGTGTGCATCGGCTACAAGTTGTCATTTATATCGCGATGCATCGTTTCTAACATAGTTCCATCGGTAAAAAACGATTTATTTATATATAATTACTAGTGGGTGCGCTATACTTTTATTATTTAGAAAGTGACCAATATTTTATAAGTAGATTGATTTCTCCTCTCTAAACTGTTTCTCACGCGTGAATAAGACGCAACACCACGGAGACTCGAGGAAAAACTGGGATTAAAGTCCAAAACCTGACAAGAAATAACCTAACAAATCAATAGGGGCTAAAGCGATTCCTACTAACCGACTATAAATTCCCCATTCCTCACAATTTGTGCACGCTTTTCTAGCAGACATAATGTCGATCATGGTCAAATCGATCCACCATGACAAAACAGCGCATATATCTGGTCCGTTTAAAATGCTTTGAGCCTTGTGTTTGTGTCTCGTGCATACCTACATGTCACAGAGGTAGATTGCAATGCTGGTAATGTTAGAAAACGTCATGCAAACTTATAACATTTTGCTGGGCCAGTGGGCGAGGGCTGACTCGTCGCATTCGCACCAAACAGACTGAGCGCAACGACTAGGATAAAATTGATACATTTAGCGAAAAAAAAATGTTTGTTGAACATAAATGTGTTGTTTTTGTTTAATATGGTAAACCTACAGAGAAATGATTTTGAGAGAGCTGTTGGGTACCCGTGGCGGTCGTGTTGGGGGAGCTGGAGTAGTTAATCTAGTGAAATCCTCGGGCCGTAAGGCTAGTCGAGAGTAGAGGGCTATGCGTGGTTGGGTGGCCGGGGGGGAGCTGTTCCAGGAGCACAAATGGTGTGGGGTTGTTGTTTAGCAAAACTGTAAAAAATAGTCTTTTGGGGTATAGGGTCTGTGATACATTGAGACTGGTGTTATCGATTGTGTCCTGGGATGTGGGGTTGCCATTGGGAAGTGCTAGTTAACCTTAAGTAGGTTTAAGCTGTAAAGGGAACAATGGTGTAATTGCTGTTGGCGCTACTGTGCCAAACGATAACTAACTTCAGGCGGTGGCGAAAACCGATAAAAGTGAGCATGGCGCGGCTGAACGTGTTCTCAGAAGTAAGAGGGGTGGTGAACATGGCGAAGGCCGGGCCAGAAACGGAACACCACAGGACCCGAACCAGGAGTGCCACCGAAAGGCCACAGATACAGCTACCAGTGAAAGGCGCAGAACCCAAAATGGTACAAGATCAATAACTAAAAACCTCGTATTGTTAACACTTTGTCTAACACCTCGACATTAAATGAGCAATATTTTCTCCTTCACTATTGCCATCTACTCGCCTTTTAATCACAATCGAAAACCATCGCACGCCGTCACTAATCCATCGCATGGTACACTTCATACTTCTCTCATCGTTGCTCTGCTCGAAGTGTCTCTATCGCCTATTCCTTAGATGCACATCCCTAGTCTAAATATTAGACGGCTATGGCCCTGTAACTAACCAGTGTGCAGTTTTCCACAATTTAGTGAAGTTTAAAATAATAATAATACTACAACCTTACATTTCTTTTATATCTTTTATATATAATTTTTTAAAGATAATAATTTAAAAAATTTTTTGGGTACAAAACCACTTTTAAAACGAAACAACATCAGAAGCCACAAGTAATTTTCACCACAATAATTCATGCCGAAATTTTTACAATATAAAGTTTTTTTATTAGTGTTAATCTCACCTATTCTTTCTAATGTCTGATGTTTCTCAAACTCTTTCAGATCAATTTAAATACCTTTCAAATTAATTACATTTCATGTTTTTTCTAAGATGTTAAGCTTTAATTGATTACCAACAAATTCAATCAAGGCAGAACAATTGTATGTGTAGATTTCACAATAAGTTAATAAAAATACCATTTAATATTACAAAACAAAATTTGTTAAATGTTTTATTATTTAGTGTTTTATTTATATAAAAAAAGGTCACTTCATGGTGCCTATATATTTTAACTAAATAGTATCTCATATAGTATGTCTCTGCTCATGTTTTCTTAAATATCTCACTGCAAGGATATAAGCATTTTTAAGATACAGAAGAGATTAAATCATACAAGAAAACATACAGCATATTTAGTAACTGAAGCCCTGTTTTGGCCCCAGTATAAATCAAATGTAAACATGTTTACGCAGATTCAAAATAATTAGCATCCAAAAAAAAAAAAAAAATTGTCTAGGGAATTTATGTACTGCACTGCAGACAAACACACATACATACCAACATCTACAACCAAATTCTGTTATCAGTCTTGATCTGAGTGTTTACTGAAGGGAAGGGTTTGTACTTGTTCAGTTAAGTCAAGGATGACAAGAAGACTTTTCCATGCACACCAGGACAACATATACCAAACTGCCTCTTATCTAAGACTCTAAGTGCAAGGATTTTACTACTCAACTGAAGAAATTTAGAACATTTCTGATCAAGACAGGTACAGTACACACCCTTCATAAAACCGTAATCTAATTTTATAAACTCAATCATCTATACAAACTAATCTGAGCCAAAAAGTTCGATTAGATTTATTCTGTTCATGTTCAAAATGCTATTTTAAAACATTGGCTTATTGAATGTTCATATTGCGTGTATATTTTTTTCTACATAAACCTGTGACCAGATGTTCGTTACTGAGTGAATACAAGTGAACTTGGAGTGAATATTTATTATGGAGTGGACAGTGGCAGAGTCATATTAGTGGATTGATATTTTCTTGAGAATGAGACATTCTAGATTTAGAGAAATGTTTAGACAGAAAAAAAAACCAAACAGCTGATTTATTTTTCTTTTAGAATGGAGGTAAAGGTGTATGTTGAAGGAGTCCACCGCATAGTTTGTGGAGTCACTGAGAAAACAACATGTCAGGAGGTGGTCATCGCTTTAGCACAGGCACTTGGTAAGTAAATGTCTGGGCCAACATCTCAGAGTTAATTATTTCATAAAACAACATCTAAGTAACCATAAATCGACTGTCAAAAACATGAACATGAAGAAAACATACAATTAGTCTGCAGGCATTTGCTGGAAATACTGAATATTTTTAAGGTCAAATGCTCTTAAAGGCCTTAAAGTGTTAGTTCACCCCAAAATAAAAATTCTGTCATGATTTAGTCAACCTCATGTTGTCCCAAACATGTACAACTTTTTTTTTTATCTGTGGAACATATCAGAAGATATTTTGAAAAATGTCTTAGTGTTTTTTGTCCGAACAATGAAAGTCAAAGTTGTTTTGGAGCACACTGACTTCCATTATATGGACAAAAACAGTTACAGTTACAATTGTTGTTTGTGTTCCACAGAGGAAAAGTCATACAATTTTGGAATGAAATAAGGGTGAGTAAAACTGTTATAGTTAATGTTCTGATTAAAAAACAATGTTCTGACTCTCCAAACAGCCAAATCCCAGACAATATTCAAGAAATAGCTTGTTCTAGCTTGTACTATTCTGGACAATGTTTGAAACAATGTATTCCTAACACTTCTTGTGTTATTGCCTCCTTAAGATGAATTGCTTCATCATTTGCAAGTCGCTTTGGATAAAAGCGTCTGCATTTGTCCCAAAAATATAACTTTTAATATTGTTCTCACTCTTAGGTCGCACTGGTCGATACACTCTAAGAGAAAAATTCAAAGAATATGAACGTAATGTGACTCCAGATGAACGTCTCTTGGAGGCCTTGGAGAAATATGGTGAGCAAACTAAGGAGGTGCAGCTCACTTTGAAGCATATTGGTCCATCCCTTGGGGAAGAAACAAACCAGCCCAAAGCCCAAATGAGGCGAGCAGAGGGGACAGGGAGAGCACGGAGAGGCAGTGGGGCAATTGCCCAACACCGCCAGAGCCTCCCATCGCTATCACGCCTCTGCCTCCACTCTGAGCCACCGCCCGAGGAACCAAAGAGACCCAAGCGGAAGTCGCTAACACTAATGGAGGAAGCATGGGGTTGGCTGGAAAACTTGGGCAGAGGCGGGAAACAGCAATCAGGACGAGATAAGGGGAAAGACAAGGAGGGCAAAAAAGGAAATGGGCACTCAGATAACACATCTCTGAAACCAACCAAATATTCCCTGGCTTCTGGAACACCACAGGCAAGAGACAAAAAAGACAAAAATAGAGTTGCGCCACATCAGCCTTTGATCAGTTGCCTTGGGAACCGTGGGAGATGCGCTGATGAGAGTGCTGTATGTGAGAGACGAGAGGAAGAGCAACAGAAAGGGACAGAGGAAGACCTGAAAACCTTAAATCCAGTGGTTCCTCTGGTCCAAACAAGCCATCAAGAGACCGAGAGTGAGGAGATTGTAGAGTTAAGAAGACTAGTTGTCCAACAACAGGCTAGTCTACAAGAACTAAAGCTCAAAATCGAGTCAACAGACCAGTTGATCCTTGAGCTTGAGCAGCAGCAAGCTACCAGGGATTTTTCCGAGGAGCTATCGGAAGAAGAGGAACAGCTCAAGTTCTGGCTGAATGAACTCAAGGCGGAGGAAGTCTTTGAGAGAGACCTTCAGAGGCAGTTCTTTTGGATAAAAGAGGAAGCTGCTGAGTGCAAAGCTAAACTGGAAGAGTACAAACAGAAACTGCAAGCAATGGACTTGAGAAACTCCCAGCAGCAAACAGAACATGAAAACATCCCCGGAGAGAATATCCAAGCAGATGCGCCAAAACCTGCCCAAAAATCTGTCAAACAAATACAGATCTCAGCAGACGGATCACATGGAGATGGTGGAACAAAAAGGGTGGTCACAATGCTGGAGTCCAAACTCCCATATGTGCTTGTTTCAGCAAATCAGATATCAAATCCTCCTCTAAGCGGACCAGAAGATCTGAGGGCATGGTGGACACGATGGTCTCAGAGCCAGAATCCAACATCAGTGACAAAACCCAAGATAGTGCACCGCTCTGAAATCACCGTACAGTTGGGAAGCACCAGAGTTTAAGCACTCTGAAACTTCTAAACCCCCTATCTTTTAGGTTTCATCATGGACACCTCATTTGTGTTTTAATGTCACGAAAGTGTGCAAAGGCATGAAGATGATGTTTAAAGGTTCGGTACAATGCTTTGCTGATGAAAAATTAAACATAATACACCTTCCATTCTCATAAAATGTTTATTTCAATTGTTTCATTCAAGACCATTAACAAAAGTATATAGGAGAACCTTAAGGTTCAACACAAACCCAGGGTGCGCCAGAGAATACTCAAGACAGAAATAGCTCCATGTCATAAGCACTGCAAATAGCCTCTATCCATGTAATCCATTTTCTTTGCATGTTTTTAATTTTTGCTCATTACACTTCCCATGTTCTACACACATTTGCTCATTTTATTCTCTTTCGGTTTTCAAAATAGCCACCCAAGTAAAAGCATACATTACAAGGTATATTTACACCCCAGGGGGGGGGGGGGGGGGGCGGGGGGAGCACCCTATATTTTGGTGGCTGTTCCGGGATAGAGACACCAATTTCTCTTTTAATTTTTTGTTTGTTTTTAGGCAACATTTTCTTATCATTTCTCATTAGCAGACATGAAGTTGAAACTCAAAAAGAAAAAAAAATGTAATACATGTGCAAAAGAAGAAAGGATAATATATATATATAAAAAAAAAAAAAAAAAAAAAAAAAAAAAAAAAAAAAAAAGGGCAGGCAGGTACATAGATGCCATTAGGAATTCTGCACTTGCCCATAAACAGACTGAGCTTATGAAATCAAGCCAAGGAATAATAAAAAAAGGTTTCATTTAAAAAAAAAAAAAAAAAAAAAAAAAATTGATTTTGAAAATCAAAAATAGTTATTTATACATCAAAAACCATACACAAGCGGGTTCTGAGCGCAGAGAAAATGTATTAAGTTTTCAGATCCATGTTAAAACCTATGGAATTGGTATGGAAAACGTGAGAGAAAAGAACCTCAAAGTCATTATTTTTCTCAGCAGAAAGAGCCTAGCAATATCTCGACTTCACCTGGGAGAAAAACTCAACATGGGAAGAATTCAAGTGATACAGGAAGAATAAAGTATATATAAAGGAAGTCAAAATACAGACAGGCAAAGCTACTCTAAAACAATAACTCGCTCACACAGCAGCAGGTGCAGAATTCCTGGCATTTCAATTTAAGCAGAAACGAAAAACAGGTCAAACAGTGCCCACATCCCAATCTAAAGATGTGAGAACTACAAAACCCTTTCCCCTCATATCCTCTGCATAACCTTGCAAGTTTACTTTTTCCAAACGTGATGCATACCATACGCACACGCTCATACAACACGAGGGGTTTTGCTCAAATTACAACCACACAAAAATGTCACACATACAATGAAGACAATGAGATGAGAATTTTTTTTTTGCAAGGGATCCTGACACGAAGGGAATTGTGTGTGCTAATTTTCAAGTCTTGATTTGTCTGTTACTCTGTGAATTGTGTTTATGGGTGAGAGAGATAAAATGAGAGCGAAAGAGACAGACACACACAAATCCCTTCCTCTGCCCTCTGTCTGATTGCTTTTGCTCAAGGTGTTTCTTCCATAGTGAGGAGGAGGAGGAGGAAGAAGACAGGGGTGAACAGTACTCAGTCAGTAACACCAGGTTGGCGGGATTTCCTCTCTACATTGAAGCCCTGTAGGAACAAAACAGGTCAATATCAAAATGTGTCAATTGTTTTAGGCAAGTTTCATGTCAAAGTATTCTGGACTGCAGTTTTAGAAACAAGAATGTTTACAAATATTTTCTAAACCTGCAAAAAGTCAGTTTTTGATTTGGACTCAACAATCAAGTTTATTTATACCTTTGAATTGTCTGGGCCACGAGGCTGTCTTATAATGACAAGACGGGGGGCGTTGGTGTCATCAAGAGTGATGCTCTTCAAGCGATTGACCAGTCGGTCAGGACGAGGTGTTGCTACTGGTTTTGGACCCTCACTGTGTAAAAAAAAGAAAGAAAAGAAACTCACCCCCAAAAAAAGATATATAATTCTGGTTAGATTCATTAAAAAGCCAATATAAACAAAATATTTAACAGCTCATTTTTTTAAATATTACACGTGACTCAGATTCACACCTAACAGTCTTACCTGACTCTGCGAACATTGCAGGCACTGCATTTGCCTGTGCGTTGGTTCAGGATAACTGAAAACTCCACTTCATCTCCGGCCTGGAGCTCCAGACCATCCTGAACCTCCTTGACATGGAAAAACAGCTTCTTGCTCTCTCCAACTTCGTATGTGATGAAACCAAACTGGGGGAAAAAACAATACTTTTAGCCAGTGTCTTAATTGAAAAACTATTTAATCACTTTCTTGCATTATTAAGTTTACCTGATCTTTGACACACTCCACCAGGGCTCTACGCTGAGGCACAATGTTGCAGGCCATCTTTTGTCCTGTCTGGGCCACTGTACACAACTGAAACTTCACCATCTCACCCTTTTGCAGACAGTCACCTTTATTGGCCATACCAACGATGCCGAACGGATAACTCTGACCCTTACTGGCTCCTGGTGAAGTGTTTGAGCAAAGAACAGTAATTAATTACAAATGAGTGGAGTTCATTGTTTCTAACACATTTATAAAATACTCTAGATGGATTTAAAAGGACCACACACGAAAAAAAAAAAAAATAGCTTGTCACTCACCTTCCTCTGTGATCTCAATAAGGCCTTGATAATCAGTCTGAGAGGGGTCCACACTGCGCAAGGGCCGAACCACTTTCCCCAGGAACATGGTATTACTCACATCCTCTTCTACTCCATTCACTGACACACAGAGTTGTGTTATTTGCGTGAACCAATTATTAATGTATTAATGCCAAACCACTAAAAAGTCTCTGCAACATACCAGCTGCAACTTTGGTGACCTTCTCAGCACTGATTTTGTTTCCTTTGCCCTTGGAGAGAGTGTACTCCACTGTATCCCCCAGGTCCATGTTATCTACATCCCCACATACCTCACTGCACACAAATCAGAGTAAACAATGACAAAAAAAAAAAACCTTCAAGGAGTCAAAACCTTCTAGGAGAAACTTTTATTACCTGTAGTGGAAGAAAATCTCCTGATCATGATTGGCTGTTTCTATGAAGCCAAAGTTATCCTTCAGTGTTGCTATGTATCCCAGAAGCCTCTTGGTGCCAACAGCACGATTAAGGATCCTGACTGACATGGCGCTTTGCTGTCCGGTGCGTTTCACCTCACTGATGGAGAACTCCACCTAGTGGAGACATGGGGGTTTACATTAAAACAAATTATCAGGTTGAAAAACTACCCTATTAATCCAAGGATAAATTCAGTAAGCACAAGTAACACTGACCCACAGTGCCTGTCTAATGTACCTTGTCTCCAAGCTGTGGGTAAGCGCCTCCCTCCAGGTCTTTAAAATAGTAGGGAAGAGTGCTCTTCACTCCACTGTCTTCATACGCAATCTCGCCTTCCTCTGCATCCTGGGGACAACACAAATACACACATTCACATAAGAACCAACAACATTTACCAATATATCCAGAACTGAGGTGCACTCAGTAGACTGTTATACTGTAGACTTATGAGATGGACAGTCAGGCTGTATGTCATTTTAAACTTTTTTTGAAAATGAAAATACTATCGAGTGCACCTTCAAGATTAAGTACAGAAATTATTCTTAAAACATTTTATTTTTTAAATAAGTTTCAGTGCTGAAGGCCAGTTTCATCAGACTGCAGACACATGAGGACCATGTAAACAAGATTAGGTATCTGGATATCAGCTGCCATAAATTGTAAAAAATCCTAGCTTTGCCTTTGCCAAAGCATGGGGAAAATAAAGTAGGAGTAAAATAAACAAAAAAAAAAAAAAAAAAAAAAAAAAAAAAAACTAACATCTAATGCTTCACAATATTTAGCCATCATGCACTTACACAAGGGGTAAAACTGCTCCCATACAGTTTGTCAGTTACGGTTTGGTACACATTTGTCCCATGGTTGAAAATGTTTATGAACTGTGCGGTTTACATTAAAAAAATTAATTGCATGAGTGACAGAAACTGAACCGTTATACCCCTCACACAAGAATGCACACACTGAGTGGCACAGCTTGGTTGAGTTGGTTATGAGGTTAACATGTCTGTATGATTTAAAGCTATTAAATCTAAGCTCATGCCAACAGGCCTCATAACCAAACAAACAGTCATGGCAAACTTTTCCCTAAAAAAAAAAATAAAAAAAAAAAAACAAGGAGAAATACGGAGTGAGAGAAACATCCGTGCCTAATTTTAACCAGTCAAAAAATATTTGAATTGAAGGTGAATCAAATAAAAAATAAAACTTTTACTTTACTACTCAAAATAGTAGTATATCTTGTTATCAGAACATACATTTCTAACAGCATGACTGAACTGTCTACACTGTGGAGGAGAGGCAGCATGCAGAAAACAGCAGCCTACCTTGTCTTTTTTCTAATGAAGACGAGCATGGTTAAAATAAAAATAAAAATAAAACAAAACAGAATAGAAGGTCAGACAAAAGATAGTAGCATTTTATAGCACTTCAAAGCCTTCTATTGTTTTTGTGCTTGTGCCAATTCAGAGGGAGATGAGCAGATACAGGATACAAAAGTTTGGAAAGCAAAATTAAAAATAGAAATACTGAGCAACTAAATTCCTCCATTTTTAAACTCCCTCTTCATAATTATGACTGATGGTTCTACACCAAGTCTCCACAGATAGGGCTGGGTATCGTTCAAAATTTTTCGATACCGATACCTTGACTTCGATACCAGTTCCTGAACGATACTTTTTTCGATACCAATTTTATGAAATCAATTTTAACAAGATTACATCTATTTTTCAGCTTGTTGATATTTATACAAACTCAAAGACTCATCTCCTGAGCCACTGCACAAAGGAACAAAATGTAACCAACACAATAAATCAGTGCAAAATAGTTTTAATAAAGCTCAAATAGTCTTCAGTTTACACATCTGTTAGGCTACATTTACACTAGTTAGTGTTCGTTTTAAAACACATAGCTCAGACAGAATCATGATTTCTATTTATTTTCCACTGATTTACTGATGAGCATTAGCAGCTTCCAGCGCTGTCTGCTTGTGTTCTCTCTTCCATGATCGCTGCTCTGACTCAGAGGTAATAACATATTTAATTTCAGCAACATTACATGGCCAAAAACACACATTAGATTGAGGTCCGGAGTACCTATTTTCGTGATGTAGAAAAAACATTTTTGGGCCCCTTCCCTATTAATATAATAGACCTAATATTACCACCCAAGCAAACAAAAATATTTCTTAATCAGTGGAAAGCTATACAGTGTTTTCTATCGGAATAAGCGGAACAGTTCTTAATTTGTTTGAGAACTGAGAAAGACCATACCATATAGTCGTGGCCACATAACCACCTCCAGGAGTGCAATATTTCTCTAATAATTTTAACGGCCTGGAGTCACAACCACACCTCAAAACATTGTTCAGATCATTTGTTTCAAGACATTTGACATGTTTCTGTCCTGAAATCTCGTGTGGGTTGAACTCATTTTTTTTTTTACGCACCTCATCCCAAACCTTCTGTAGCAAATTCCAAAACGTAATTTTAGAGCTGATAACAGAGGCTTGAGCCATTGATATGCAGGCTTACGCAGTTATTAATGCAGTCTAATGTGGTTATTAGAGAGAGAGGGAGAGAGAGATTAAGAGCATGTGGATACTTGCGTCTGTGCGTCTCTCAGCAGCAGCATCTACTAAATGTGAATCTTTTAGTTGAACTGCTTCAAGAACCTCGCTTCTGAGAAAAGTCATGTAGCTTTTCAGCTGCGAAACTATTTACTGATAAACTCGCGGTGCAGCGCTGACAAGAATTTTCTGTTCACGTCTCCGCGTGTCTGCACTGTGTGCGCATCTGTGAGAGAGACTGGGAGAAAAAAAAGCGTGATTTCCATAGCCTACATAAAAAAAGGTGGAAGACATGGAAATAGTTTGTCAGTTTTTACCCTTTTGTTTGTTATATTTATTTGCTCAATGTCTTGAGCAATGCGTAAATCCGGCCCTGTTGGACGGCAATCGGAAGTTATTACAAACATTCGATGGTGGTTTGAAGTGAGTTTTGAGTAAAAGCGGAATATAAATCTTATTTATTGTCTTATGTAGCATGATGCTACAGTTTGCATGAATGGTCTTGTAACGTTAGTATGAATGGACATCTGCATATGATCGGAACTCCACGCAGCTCCCGCGCTACTCTATACTGGTGGTATTACAATACCACGAGAGCTAAAGAGAGCAGACCGCTCCGTGTGCTTTCGAATCGCTCTCGCGGATGATCGATCTGCTTCGCACCTCTTCTAGTCGAACACACCAGCTAGTGCTCCAGGCTTATTGGCTCACTGACACTGACAAGAATAACCCCTTAGGTATTGAAATTTGGTACCGAACGACAAGACGTTTTTCGATACTCGATGGTATCGAGGCAATTCGGTCGGTGCCTAAAAAGTATCAAACTCGATACCCAGCCCTATCCACAGATGTGTACTTTAAGGACTCTTAAGAAGAAATACATTAAAATCAACTGCATATAGGGGTGTGCGATATTGACAAAAAAAAATATCTCGATGTTTTCTGGAATTTTATCGATAACGATAATTAAACGATATTTTGCTGAGTGTGTTACTGTGCTGATATACTATGGACTACCGTGGACAGCTGACTCCTGAATTTTATGATATTCTTCATATTCTGTGTGGTGGTCAGTTCACCTGGAGAATAATCTTTTCAAATATGAATTTAAATTACTTTTTACCTTTTAACGGGCACCTTCTTCTAAAAGTGTGCTTTATCTTTTGAGTGAAATTCTTACATTTAATCAGTGAATTAGAATAATTCATTTACCAGCAAATAAAAATCAGTACATAAAATTAAGCGTTTGCAATGCAGAGGAAAAAACAGGAAGCTGTGCTGAAATGGCGATTTAGAATGCATTTAAACACTACGTTAAGTGCAGGAAATGAATGCTTAACCCGCAATTACAAATGGGCATAAAAAATGTTTGGATCATTAAACCAATAAACACATTAAATACTGTTATTCGCAATTCATCTAAATAATAAAAATAAACTGTAAATGTGAAATTAAACCGCAGTAAGTGGCAGCAAGTCAGTATAAGCAGTTATTGCGATGAACCGAATATTTAAATGGGTGATCATTCAGAACGAACAACATCATGTATTGCTCAGAGACGCCCAAAATCAGTGCTGTGGCTTGTTTGGAATAATTTTTGTTGTTCGAAATAGTATAAACAGCAATATGGTGTCTAAAAGTAAGGATCTAATTAAATCCTTGTTGTTTTTTTGAACTGTTGTTAAAAAATGAATAGGCTGTGTGGACAGTCATTTCTGGCGAAAAATATGAAAGATAATCATAACTATATAAATATATACATTTCCTGCCCCCATGTTTGGAATTTGTGATCATTCTAAATGCATTTTAACGCACGAAAGAACGCACTCTAAATGTGCACGCACACTAATCTAACCTAATAGACTTCACGTAATGTATGCGTGCACTCTGTAGGAATCTGTTGAAGGTTTTGGCACAATCTCGATAATTCAAAATCGCACACGGTTTAAAACGACAAGTATTATTGTCGCACACACTAATGCATATAATACATTTCAAAAGTTTGGGGTCTTACGATTTTTTATTCAGCAAGGACACACTAATTTGATCAAATGACAGCAAAAAACAATGTTACAAAATATTTAATGTAATAATAATTTTCTATTTAAAATAAATGCTGTTCTATTGAACTTTATATTCATCAAAGAACTGAAAAAAAGTACATGCACACAAAGATTGTAGTACAATTGTTTTAAACATTGATAAGAAATGTGTCATGAGCATCAAATAAGTATATTAGAATTAATTCCGAAGGATCACTGAAGTCTAGTGTAATGGGCTGTTGAAAATTTAGCTTTGTCATTGTAGGCTAACACTAATTTAAAACTGAAAATTTAAATTGTAATCATATTTCACCATATTACAGTTTTTGCTGTATTTTGGATCAACTAAATGCAGCCTTGGTGAGCAATAAGAAACTTTTTTCAAAACCACCTTGCCAACCCCAAACTTTTGAACGGTATAGTGTAGATTCAGGAAGTCAGGGTTAGCCTACCTTCTCTTTGCCCTTGCTGGGGCTGGAGTTCTTGGTGGTGGTAGCAGGCACAGCTTCTTTCTCCACCACCCCCACAAAACACCGCTCAGATTGAGTGTGGAACGACACTGTGCCCTTGGGCAGCTTTTTGATCCGCACTGCATGGTTCCTTTGGGCTGACAGCATGTCCTGATAGAGGAAAGGGGATGTTTTAAAGCTAGTCAATGTAAGACCACAATTACAATTTACAACAAATATCAGAAACACGGATGGCTTGACAGGAGGACTGAGGATATATAATATTATAGAATAGTATATAAAAAAATAGCATATACAGGAACACAAAAGTGGTTCTGGTGTGGTGATATCTGGGAACTCACAGGGACAACATTGAATTCCACTTCATCAGAAATGTGCAGTTGGCTCTCTTCCAGAACCTCACTGAAATGAAAGAACATTCGGGCATCACGGTCCACACATTTGATGAAGCCAAAACCATCACGCATGGCAGCTATCACACCCTGCACAAAAAGACAAGGAGAGAGACAAAACCAACATTGGCAAAAAGTAAAACAGCCTTGCAAGGAACCACAAGGACAAATTTCGGCAGTCGCACCATTTCACGGGTCTCCTTTGTGAAATGGAAGGTGTCAGGGAGGATGTCGATATTTGTCGCTCTTTCCAGTTTGTCCCGACGGTCGGTGGATATATTGAACTGGACATGGTCGCCCTCAAGCAGCGTCACTTTGGACTTGGTGTCCTTCTCCCCGAATAGCAGCTCTTTGTCAGTGAAATTAATTCTGGCACTGATTCGCCCAGGCAGTGGGTCGTTCTGAGAGAGACAGATGGAGTCTTATTCGATTTAACATGCAAGCAGGATCTATATGGTAATGTTATCGTGGGAGTCTGGGAAGACTAATGGCAAGAGCCGATTCACAAACCTGATTCTTGGTGGGGACCTTGGGAATAACCTTGGCGACAGTTCCCTCGAAAGTCTCAATACTGATGTCCTCAAATATAACAGTGCCCTGAGGCAACTGTCTCACATCTGTGGCCACTTCCTTGCCCTATGTGAGACACACAGAAACAACCTCAATACAGCTGTTCGAAACAACAGTGCATCTCATGACTAGCAATTTCACTCAGTGTTTTAAAGTAAAATCTTATCAGTGAGTATTAGTTACTAACCAAAGACCAACAGATCCTCAATAATTTTTTCTTTTGCTTTTTAAAAACATTTCTTCATCAATTGCTCACATTTCTTTCTTTAATGGTGAATTCCACATCATCTCCAGCTTGTAGAGCCTCCAGATCTCCTTTAAACTCACTGTAGTGGAAGAAGATCTCCTTCACAACATCTCCTCGTTCAATGAATCCAAAGGCCTCCTGCAAGAACAATTATAAATTTGAAACAAGCAAAACTTTAACAAAAAGTATATTTGAAAATATACTTGAAAAAAAAAAAAAAACTGGCACTCGACTTTAATTCAAATTTTCACGTTCTAATTTTGAATTTTAGAACTGTAGGGTCAAAATTTGCAGCTATGTTCTGAACAATGTTCTACAAGTTACTGCAAGTTTAAATTCAAAAATGTAAAAAAAAAAATAAAATAAAAAACATTAACCACTATACAAGTTATTGCTAAACCCACACAACTACATTTGACTATTCTAGCAGAATGCTGAGATAAGAGAAGTCTTTTGCTATTCTCCTTCCCACCAGAGGGCAGGAGATCACTATTCCTCAGTATAATGTCTACAAAAAAAGCAGCTACTGCAAACTCATATTTGAATCAGATCCTTACCTTGGTAGCACAAACAACTCCCTGACATCTTGACTGTTTCTTCTTTACCAATACAATGTTGTGAGCACTAACAGCACCAGTACTGAAAAACAAAAATAAACCATTTTCACACCCAAAAATGTTGCTCTTTTGAAATTATACCAATTTCAATCAGACATTACAGAAATTAACTTACTGCTTGTTGGTCTCCATGTAAAAACAGACTTTATCTCCAGTATCTAAAGTAACGTTTCCTTCTATATCCTCAGGGGTGTAGGTCAAATAAAACACTTCCTGTGAGAAGATTCAAACCACAAACACTTTCAGAAACAGCAACCGCTACCATCAGTGTGCCATATAAAGACCAGTTTATGAACCACAGAACTGTTGTCACTCAGCTTTTCTTTTGGTTTGCTAAGCTATATCGGTCACAAAATGGTCTCAAAAGGGGGAAAGATGATGAGCGACTGTCTAAAATATATAGGAAACTCTGCAAATGAGAATAAATGACACTCACCCCGTTCCTCTCATAACACACACTGCCTGTGGGCACTTGGCCGGGTGCGGACTTCCCGTCCAAGTGAGAGGGGATAGCTGACACTACCTGAAGAAAGGGGACGTGCAAATAGACAAGACAGGGTTAGAGGCTGCATTGGTGAGAGACAGGATCAACCAACCATGTTTAAATGCTAAAGAGAAGGTCCCTGAACACAGATGTGCAACATGTTCTGAACTAAAGACAGACTAAAAAAAAAAAAAGTAAAAAAGAATATTAAGGTTAAGATTTGACTTGTACTTCTGAGTTCAAAGAACCAGTCATAATTTGAATATTTAAGTACATGAATGACAGACTCGACATTGAGAACAAATCAAGATTTGTTTCTCTCATAACTATTATTAAATGAAGATGAAAAGTTCTCCCAACAAGACAATCAAGCTCATTGTGAACCCACACAAAACAAAGCATTAGCATCAGGTCAGTTAAGAGGATTGCTACTCCTAATAATTTAAACCAGTGATTTATGCATTTTCCAGGTCAATATGGATTACAAATGAGCTCGAAACCAACAATGACGGACATTAATGGGACAAGGACAATAAAACACAAAAGTAAAATGTGTTCCTTAACTGGATGAATAAAACCATGCAGCACAGTTAAAGGAGAGGCGTGCAAGTCAGGCCCCACCTGCCCAGAAATTCGCTCTTCTGGCAACATTTCTGCCTTGATTTTTACCAGCTTCACCGCAATTGGTTTGCCAGTGCGTCTATCAGACGACACCTCAAACTCCACATCGTCTGAAAAGTGGCAGAACAGACAAAACATGGAAGTCAGTTCCTGCATTAAAATATATATCAATACACTAAATATTTAATGCATGTATTTTTGGCAACAAGGTCTTGTTGTTATTGAATACGGAGACAAGACATTTGTGATGATTTTACCAGTGATTTGTACACTACAATTAATTGTAATTGTTACATTTTGGCCATGAGCTTTTTTTTTTAAAGCAGCACCACTTTTCTAGTTTTATTTCACATTTCACAAACCAATTCAGCTCATACCTCCGATCTTCAGCTCCTGCAGGTTGCCGTTGTACTGAGAGCAGTGGAAGAAGAGGCGGGCCTGTCTCTCAGAGCACTGAATGAAACCGTATGATGCTAGCAATTTTTCAACCACTCCCGTCTCACGAACTCCCATGCTCGTTCCATTGGCAAAGCCACCATGGCCATTATTATGCAGCAGACTGGGGTCAAAACTCATCTATGGAGAAAGACGACATAGGATGAGTTAAAAATGCACTTGCTCAATTTTCGACCTTCAGCACTATCCACACATCCGACTGCTTCACAACAGATCAGAACACAAGTGTGGAAATGGTAAAATGGGATGAAACAGTTTTTTAAATGCTGCAGGTATTTGCAACTATGAAAGAAAAATTTAAAGAGGGGAAACGCTGTCCCAGTCATTTGTTGTGGCATGTAGGTTTAAGTTTCTCTTCTCCGTTTGGTATGCTTGAACTGGTTCCTTGATCAAGTAGATCAAAATGACCAGGATAAATCTGCTGTACCTGCACAATACTAAAGAACACACAAATGCAAGTACCGTCGGTTTTATATTAACCCTAGAAATTAAAATTAAGGTTCATGCATTTAATCCACTTCACATTGACTAAATTATATATTAGAATATGCACACAAACAAACTCGTCTCCTCATTCAAAGTTAGGACTAGGTCTCGGTGTAGAACTTCACCCACAAATCAAGTGAATGTACGTAAACGGTCGGCAGGCATGTGGTCAAAAGTTAGACAATCAAAAACTGATTTTATGGACCCAAATAGCCCTGTAAAGCCAAAAGCTTTACAACTCCCAAACTTAAAGCATGCAGTTAGTGTCAGGTATTCTTTGCCAGTGAGGACATCAAACCGGCACAGACTGTCCCATCATGCCCACTTACAGATCGCTGATACAAGGGGGTCCGCTTTTGCTTTTTGCCCCCTGATGCACGAGAGACATGGCATGAGACTGAGGCGGAGCGGGGGATTGGCTGACTTGAGGTGGAGGGGGTGGGGGCAGCAACAGGGGTATCAGAGGCCTCCATCTTCAGGTGAAGGTAGGGGGTGGTGGGACACTGAGGGGGATGGGGAGTGGATATTTAAAAATAAATAAAAACACTAGCTAAATTGAAGGATCACCAAACAGAAAGAGCCAATAGATGGCATCAAAAACAGACCTACTGAGAAATTAAATTCTGTATATAAAAAAAAAAATTATATATATAAAATAAACCCTCACTGCAAGAAATCGAACATGTCAAAGAGGCCATCACACTACTGTGATGATCTACATAGGGTTAAAATAGACCAAAATACACTCCTTGTGCCTTTTAAGGTTTTAGTCATTACTAGCACGTAGCTGGCAATAATGTAATTTGAAATGTCAGAGAAGAGCTTCCAGGAATGACATTTGATAAATCTAAACAATAGAAAGTATGAAAACCCTAAACTAATCAGATATGTGCTTTTGGGTCAAATTTCCAGAACTGCCATTAAAGGCAAGTTAAAATGGCTGGCGTCCCATTTAAAGGAACGTTAATCCATAGAAGCAACAGACACGTCTGGCTTAAAATAGTGATAAGGCAAGTATGTTTGCATATTTTATCTTGCATTTTCTTTGAATAAAAGCACTTAAGAATGACAAAAGTAACTGACACATGGTAATGTCAATTTACTCGACCAACAGCTGTACTATTACTACAGTTCACCAATATTATCTTTACACTATGATACATTCCAATGTCATGCTATCACATCATTTAACTTTCACTGCTCCATTCAAGGAGAATGTTACATTTTAGTGATGGGTTGTAATAATTATGAAATGTGTATTCAGCCAGAGAGGTTGCATTTTGCATTAAAGCATGTGAATGACTGGAATACTTCTTGTGCAAACAATCATAGGTGAATCAAATAATTTTATTACAACACACTTAGTGTGAACAGGCCTTAAATGTTTTTTTGTATCCAGTCAACATACATCTTAAATGATTCTATTATTTTGGTAATCACTCACCCTTCTATGTCGTTTCAATATCCGTAAGACTTCGTCACTCCTGCGCCCCCGACACAATTAAGATATTTTTGTGGAATATATGAACAGCGTGTCTGACCCTGTTCATAGACACAATACACTGACATGCGTCCCAAGTCCAGAAACGTAGCAAGGAGATCTGTAAAATCCTAAGCCCATGGTTGAGCATGGGCACACCGCTTCTATGAAGTACGAGAAATTTTTGGTACAACCCCCAAGAAAAATAATAACGACTTTATTCAACAATTCGTCTCCTCCGCATCACCCTGGTGCCCTTTTGGAGAATATCAGCTGGACGTAAACAAACGTATGCTGTTCTGTGTCAGCTGTGTCAGCTGCGTCACGCCGGATCTGTTTCCTACGTTGTTGTGATTTGATCTGAACGGAAACAGCGTATCCGTGTGACGCAGCTGACACAGAACAGCACACGAACATTTACGTCCAGCGGATATTCTCCAAAATGGCACCTGGGTAATGCGGAGACGACGAATTGTTGAATAAAGTCTTTTTCTCGAGCTTAATATTAATGGCTGTGCATTGATACACCACCTTTATTTTATTTTGTATTTCTGGCACCATGGATTATTTACAGATCTACTTGCTAGATTGTTTCTGGACTTCCCCCCTGGGAAGTTCAGTTGCGTCTGCAGTCTATTGCAGGCCGCGCCACACCCGCATAGCTTGTCAGATGCTTTTTTATCGCAAAAATATCTTAATTTTCTGTGTCTAAGCCCCCCATGAACGACCCTTCTGTTCCACGCTAAGGTGTTTGAAAAGACTCTTCTTTTTTTTTTTCCATGAGGGTGAGTAAATGACAATTTTCATTTTTGTGGGTGAATTGATATACTCTTTAGCCAGTAGTTCACTCAAAATGAAAGTGTCCTTCGTTTACTCCAAACTGATGTCATTCCAAACTATTCATGATTGCTACTTTATTTTGGAGGCACACAACAAGACGACAATTTAGGGACAAAAAACCCACTTCAAATGTTCTTTGTCCACAGAAGGTCAGCAAATACACCCATGACACTTATTTTTGGGTGAACTATCCCTTTAACCAATTCCCCACCCCGGCAAGAGATCATGCCATCAAGGAATATGTGTTAGTTGATATGATGAAGCGTACTGGGGACTGGCATTTCGCTTACTAGACTACAACCCCCCTCGTCCTCCCTCTTTGGTAACGTACATGGGTAGATGACACAGTACGTTTTTCTGACCAGCCTCGAACACTGGGCGACATAATATCAAAACAACATACAGGTACTGACCCCCCCACCACACCCATAAAAGCTGTGATTCCACTTAGGTGTCAAGCAAAAAACCATAATACTCAATTTTCTGACCCCCCAACCACCCCCCCTACCATGGTTGTTCAACAGCAGCCGACTGAATAAACAAATCTACACTCAGCTACTATATTTGTCTAAGTGGAAACATCATTGCTCTTGCGGCTCCACCTCTCGTTGCTGCTCGTCTCTATGGCAAGTGATCGAGGCCAGCCTCTAAGCCTGGTGATCAGGATGATGGAGTACAGGAACAGCGCAGAGAGGGGGCGATGGTGGGTGTTTAATGAACGAGTTCGGGAGAGTGGGGTGGAAAGCAGATGGCAGGGCCACTTACAGATCCCCCCCCCCCCCCCCGGCCACGTAGGATGACAGTGAGCCCGCGGCCCCCGACCCCCCGAGGCCCGGCTGTTCAGCGTCAGCGCTAACGAACGCTACAGGTCGGCCCGACTACCGGCACAGGAAACTCGACAAAACCGTTTGTCTTCAGGGGGTACACCCAAATTCTCACACTACCACGACCTGTGTGGCCAAATCTACTACACCTGGGTTTGATCGGATTAAGCAGTTTTCTGAGTACTGGTTTTATTTTAAGTCAGCCGTTGTGTTGCAGCTCCTCCTACATCATACATATTAGAGATCTGTGTTTGAGTAAACAATGAGTGAATTAAAGCTGTGCTAGATTTCAATTCATTCATTTTGAATACGACAACAACCAAGGAAAATTGGGCTTTTTTTTTTTTGGTGTGGCGCGGGGGAAGCAGTAGATCCCCCATAGCCCCCATAAAATTAAAAATTTACAGGGATAGTTGCACCCGAAATTCTGTCATTTATTAACCTGTCATTCCAAATTCATAGACTTTTAACCAATTTTACCGCGAAAACACATCTTAAGATTTATTCTCCACATCTTTGTCCATCCAATGATGAAAAAAATGTCTCTCTGGTTAAACCTTAAAAAAATATCTTCATCTGTGTTTTATAGATGAAAAAAGTCTTATCGGTTTGGAACAACATGAGGGTGAAAAAATTAATTTTTAGGTGAACCATTCCTTTAATTCTCAACCTTACTCGGTCAAACTTAACTGTCATTATCATTTTTTTATCTTATTTTCAATGCTGGAAGTAAGCCTGGTTTATGTCGAATGTGAAGACTTCCAGGTTCATTAGCCCCCCGCCTGTAGGAATAAAATAAGAATACACACAACTCCCCCACCCAGCAAATAAACGGTTAACACTTTATATTTCTACGTAAAATCTTTTGCCTTGTACAAACCCCTGTGTAATTTAATTACGCTAAATAATTTCCACCCCCCCCCAATAATATGGTATTTTAAGACAATTTCAAGCAGCAGATGAGCTTCTAGCAACCTAAATGCTGGAATCTTTTGGAGAATGATATGCCACCCAGAATGTGAGAACCCCCATGAGATTGTCCCATAAATGTACGAAAATGGCCACATCCTGTCTATTACGGAAAATTCTAAAAAGGTGGATATTTGAGCATGATATCACGATTCATCTGATCTCTGTCTTCCAAACCCTATGAGTATGACTAAATAAGCTGGGCAGACATAGTATGCAATGAATCACATCCTAACATGGAGAGGAGACAAATTAAAAATAACCTCCAGATCGGTTTCCTCTCTTTTGGTCCAAGAAAGAGATGTCAATTAAAATATATTCTTTAATTCAGTTCATACTAAAAATATCTAGATTTGAAAAAAAGTTACATTTTTCAGTTAGATTTTATCTAATATTTCAGTTTCACATATTTTACAGTTTTTATTAGCACTGCTAGTTAACTTAGCAAGATGCTAATGCTAAACTCATTAAATTTGTGTTAGGATGCCATCTTAGAAGGTAGCTCACTAGTTTTTGGAACAGAGCAACACATTTTCAGATTTAAATTAAAGAGATTGCACAATAAACAGCATGGACAATTGCCCTTTTTTGGCACACTGTATATTATACATGGAAAAACAAGCCAGACAAATCAGGATTATTCATTAGATTAAGGGGGGGAAAAAAATGGGATTAGTGTCTGGCATGGCTTACCTTGTTCTGTTGTCTTGGAAGGCTGTAATGATTTGGACCAATCAATCGTGCACACACAAGTTGTAAGGTTCGCCCTCTTGGCACACGTTCTAATTACCAACCCTAAGTTGCACAAAACAAGCAACAAAAAAAAAAAAAAAAAAAAAAATAAAAAAACAAAAAAAAAAAATAAAAAAAGAAGTGCAGGGTGTTCCCCTGTTACCTATGAAACACTCTTTGAAAAATATGAACAGAAATACAAGAGGAAAGGATTTTTGTGATGGGACGGAAGGGGAAAAAGATCAGGGAGGGAGGGATTCGGTCTGCAATTGACAAAGAAAAAGGTCACAATGACCGAGAGGATCTAGCTTTAGACAGCAGCCCCTCTACACACCCTCAGAAGCCGAGGCCGATTGCGCAGCCCCGGGCGAGAAGAAGGGGAGGCTTGGTCTTTTTTTCCCCCCCCCCTTTTGCCCCCGCAGTCCCTTGGGACGGTGCTTTTTTTTTTAAGCTTTGAGTAGGCACAAAATTCTGTGTTCAGATTTCAGGTCTTCTTGACCATCAGATGTTTAACGGTGATGGGCCCTGGTTTGCTAGCTATGGCGTTAATTTCTGACCTCGGTGGCTGGTTGTTTTGTGTCTCTAAACTAATCTTGTGGTTTGATACATTGGGTCTGTTGTGTGTGATTGTGTAGTTGCTGATTCTGGTTTGTCTAGCAGGTTTGCACTGGTCTCCGTCGTGGTCTGGTCTTCACAGTTGTTGTATTCAGCTGGGTCCGTTGTGGGGAGGTTAGTTTGTGTTCTTTTCCTGACGGTTCTTTGAGTCCCCCCTTGATTTCCCTCCGTCCCCCCCCCTTTTTCCCCCTCGTCCGATCAATGATCTGAATCTGAAGCTAGGTTCAGATGGTACAAAACTCAAATTCAGTTCACTTAATACTGTTTGGGACGGGTTGGGGAAAAAAAAAACAAAAAAGCTGAAGGATATGACCATCACACACGAGTAAGTTACAAATTAAATGTATTTAGTCCAAAAAAATAAATATATTAATCTAATTCAGGCTCCAGGTTTATTAAACTCCAAAATTTGACTCCCACACCCAACTACCCTCCATATATGCACTTTAGACATTTTTTTCTAAAGATTCGCATTTTAATTGTGGGTTAACATTACCAGTTACCTCTTATAGGAGATACACAGGACTCTAAACAAAACATTTAATCAGCAGCCTCATGCACAGGAAGAGCAGTTTCTGAGCTCTCGCCCCATATTAAACACATGAGGATTTATACCACAGGGTCACGCTGTGAACCATAGCTATTGGGCCGAATATCTATGCGAAACATTAAATCCCTCAAGATGGGAAACAATGACGGACAATATCCAGTCCATGCCAATCATTCAGTTCCTCCCGGGTCTATTAACATGATGATGACGGAGGACACATTAATTTTTTTAAGCTCATTTTTGTATAGGACAGTTCAATTATTGATTGCAGTATTAGGATTGATGAACTAAACCACTTACCTGCACCCCCCGCCAATTTTATTTTGCAAGGCCACCCCGCAATGAATAAGGGTACGTAGTTAAAGATCTTTTGTCTACATTGTTGTCCGTACATCCAACTGTAATGATCATTTAATTAATTTTAGCAACTACAGCAGTTTTTTTTTTGCCCGTGAGGACTTTGAATCGATGTTATTGGTCTGCCTGTACCCCCCACTCGAATTTGGACGACTGTGTTGTTGACCGATAAAGTGGCTATGGCAGAAAATTGTTATCAATTAGACTCTATAATATGCATTTCAGAAACAAAAGGGGGGAATGTTAAAGATGTCAATTTTCTGGATCTCGTGACAACACTCTTCCTGTCATGACCTACAAGTCAGAAAATACAACAACAGGATCAGATTACCACAACATAACCTAGCGCGAGCACATCTGTGTACCTAGCCTTCAGCCAAAAAATGTGAATAATCGTTACTTTATTTATTTTTTTGGCAACAGTTTGTTTACACTGAAAGGGTATTTTTTTAGTATGCATGTTGGCAAATGTTACACCCCCTTTTCTCCCCCCTTTTTTTTTTTCGCCCCCGAAGTACCACCAATACATCACGTTGGTATTATCCGGTCGATTTACCGCGATGTGCACAATGTGATTTCGAACAGAATTGGTTAAAGACAATGAAGGTCTTTATCTTATAAATATAAAATATGTTAGGCTGAAACGAGGCTTTATTGTTGCCGTTTCTCAACACATACCAAAAATAAACTAAATTTATTTTTTTTTATTTAGCACCACAATATTTTAAGAATTTTCGTGTTTGGACAAACGCAGTTGTTTGACACTAAGTAACTACCCTATTTGGTTACAACCACCGTAACGAGAAGGGCTATAAAAGCTATCGCACATCGATATCAACTGGGATGCGCTCTTTTTTGCGCGACCACACAAAACACCCCAAGAGAATATTTAGACGCCAAAGCGCAACCCAAAGCTCCAAAAGTATCAAAAAATTATTTTAAAAGAACTGTCGCATAGCGTGTGTGACGTTTCGACCCCTGCCACCCGCAGGTCCATTTCAGCACCCCAGATTTCTTAACAGATTCGCATACCAATTGTTCCACCCGCCTATTTTCCCGCCCATGGTGTAGCTTTTAATGTACCTGTACCAAACCTGTGTGACCAGGATAATTTCTTACCCTACTCTTATCAAAACACCCCCAAAAAATCAACCAAGGAGAAAAAAAATGTCGTAGAATTACCCACTATAAATAAAAAGAGTATTATTGTATCCAAAAATACCATAAAGAGGAAAATTCACGAAGTAATTCTCTTTATAAACTATTAAGAATTAATTGACTGCCCTCTGACTGCTGTTTTATACGATGGGGCTGCAACAAAACCTTCTTTTAGCACTGCTTCACGTTCGTTAATTCCAAATGATGCTATAAAATTTGAAGTTCTCCTTGTGCCTTTTACCCCCAGATTATTTTACGTTCGCTTACCACCCCATCAACCAACGACCCTTATCGACATGTGTCTGAAGGACTATTGTATAATGTTGTATGATATGCCCAGCTTCCCGGCACCCCCCCTTATGCGCTATCGACCCCCCGCCCACCCACTCCCCTCCCTCCCGCCCCGCCTCGATCCCCCCCCAACCTTAAGAAATGTTTCGACAAACCACCTCGTTTAGTTCACAAGAAAACACCTAATCTTCAAAATCTTTTGGTTAGAGCAGATTTGAAACCTGCTCCTCATTTTTTGAATAATATACCATATGGGAATTACAGATGCGGTAACTGTCAACAGTGTAATTTCACATATAAGACGTCGACCTTTACACATCCGTACACGGCGAAAATTTTTAAAATTCGAGGCACTATTTCATGTAAGACGGCTAATGTAGTTTATCTGTTACGTTGCCCCTGTGGCCTATGTTACATTGGTAAGACCAGCAGACCTCTAAAAACTCGCATCTCTGAACATCGATGTGCAATCAGACATCGCGATCCAAAAAGTCCGGTAGCACAGCACTTTGCAGATTCAAGACACTCAGTTTCCACTCTTCAGTACATAGGGATTGAAGTAGTGAAATGTTCACGTCGCGGAGGTGATATCAACAAATTGCTTTTACAACACAAAGCCTTTTGGATTTATACACTAGACACATTGTCCCCTAGAGGATTAAATGAGGACTTTGATACTCGTCCATTTCTTTAAACATAAGATATCTATAATAAACGCTTTGTAGTTATTGATTTGTATTTATGTACCCAGGCAGGCATCAAATAATGTCATTAAATAATATTTTGAGAATTACATTTGTGTATTTTGCATAGCTTTATATAATGTTTTTGATTTATTTTTATTTTTGGCTTCTATGTTTTTCTCCTTGGTTGATGTGTTATTGTTTTGGTATTATTATTATCACGATAATATTGTACGGTCATGTGACCTTTGATCACCTGGAGGTAGGCTTATAAAGTTTGCGATATCAGTGTTGTTCATTTGTCTGATGAAGAGCCAGCGTGCTCGAAACGTCACATATGCTACGCGACAGTTTTTAAAAAAAATAAATATTTAGATACTTTTGTAAATTTGGTGTTGCCGACTTTGCCGTCTAAAATATTTCTTCTTTGGGGGTACAAGTTACAACGCAAGTAGGGACTATATCCGTCTATTCATGTTGTTAATAAAAGTGAGACTGTTAATAAGGCCTATGCAAATTGCCCATTGTACCATTTTATGGTGAGGTGTTTTAATTAATACGGTAATAATGAACCACAAACTCTGATCATTTAAAAAAAAAAAAAAAAAGGGGGGAAATCCAGAAGTTTGTTTTTTGTGTTACAATGCGCGCGTAAAACATTTTCTTATTCATATTGGTTTAATAAAAAGTTCAAAGTTTAATATAAGGTAAATTGTCATCGTACTGTTTTATGGATCGCCTATTTATATTTTAATAATAATAAATAATAATAATAATGAGCCCAAACTAGAGGCACAGTCGTTTACAAAAGTAAGGGGAAAATCCAAAAACCTTTTATTTATTTGTTACAATGCGGGCATGTCTTATTTGTTCTGTTAATAAAAGTTTTATGTTTAATATAAGCTACTTTGTCATTGTAGTATTGCTGCTTTTTTTCATTAAGAGTAATACTGAACCAACATTAAGCATTAATTTTGTTCCAAGAATATGAAAGATCTAACGTTAAATATCAAAATAAGCGCTGAAGCAGCAAGAATGCGAGATTGTTATTATTATTGGTTGCTGCTTTGGTAATGGACGCTCTCGGTCTTTCTCGGATTTATCTTCGCAATGGCTGTAGAAATGGTCGTTAATTCTTGATTTGGGTCTGGCACAGACATGCTACAGGTAATAATATGATCAAAAAGTCATGGCAACAAACGACTTCCTAAGTCAGTTTAAATTGAAACGACTTTCACAATCAATTTGATTAAACTTAATTCATGTTTTACTGTTGCTTATTGTCACTGTAGGCTTAGGCTATTTTTTTTCTTTGAATATACAAATTAATAAAATTAGTTTTATTTTTTGTTACAACATTTTCATTTATTTATTTTTAACACCGCACCCCCAGCGCTTCACAGCGGCTCAAATATACAATTCACGACCTGCAAAGTACATTAGGACCACTGTTCTTCGTTCACAAGTTAGGTTTCGTTAAAAAGCGAAACTGTAGATTTTCATAGCATACATAAATGACAAAATCAGGACACGAAGCTAAGTGACACAAACAGCGCTTGAGCAACAGCTGGGAGTGATCTATCTGGAGCTCATCCAGAGACAAATTCACTAGTAATGCCTTTTTAGACAAGACAACTCCGACACATGCTACTCATATGAGCATATTGGATGAAGACAAACAAAAGGTTAAAAGTAGAATATATGGCGTTTCAAACCCAAACAAGAGAATATGACCGTTCTCAACCCGTTTCAATCAAAGTATTTCCATCAATTGTTCAACCTCAACGGGAAAACCATGGAAACGGCCTTTGTAGGTAATACTTTTTACCAAAATTGCTCTTACAAAAAGCAATTTATTTCGTGAGAGAAAATTCTGTAGCAGAGTTTAAGCACAAATATATGTTCCCTATAAAATAGTTTTTTATTTTTAAACTGAGTTTAATTACTTTCCAGGGCCTGCAAAATTACAATTTCCAAATTCCATGATATGTCTAGTTTATCATGACCATAGGAACACTGGTTTTAGTAAAAACTCGTTTGGAAAGCAAGTAAACTCTTTTCCTGTCCTGAGAAAATTGGGTTTAGTTGTTTAACTCCATTTACTATGTGTCGTGATCCTGTCGGGCTTAAAATAAATCACTCAGCCCGACAACAAAGGCGCACGGCGGCGACTGTCGGGTCACGTTGGGCCGCCGCTGCAGCGCTGAAGCCTCGACTGGACGCTTCGTTTCTTAAGTGACCTTTACAAAATATCTCCCATGACGGGAGTGGAAGATTAAGAAGTTAGTTTTGTATTGTTGCAGTAACAGTGCTTTAAGCGCTGGCTAGCATGCTAAACCGCTAGAGTACACGCAGAGGAAACACTGCCCCCACCCTAAACCGTATACGTTAACTGTTCAAAAACAAGCAGGACTATTTAGAAAGAGTGATATAAACGCAAACGTCGGAGGCTTAAACGTTCATATAGCCGTGTAAGAGTTATGTGACACCGCAAAATTGAATAAACATATTAGAAAAACTCACCCCAACAGCTTTCAGCACTGTCACCAGCGCCGCCATAAGCAGCACGGCACATTACGTAGTGAGGAGCTGTGCTAACTCTCGCGATATTAAAACAGAACTGTGGGGGACACGCCACTGGGTTAGAGGTCACAATCAAGTAACTCATTTACGTTACTCTGTAAAGAACAGCTAACTTTCCTCTATATATCCACCATGTTAAATGTTATTTTCAAATACTGTAAGAGATTTTAAGTGGCCCAAACTTGGACTTTCTTGTATCAGATTTTATTAAATCCCCTCTAACTAAAAGTATCAACCAACTAAAACCATGTTTACTGTGGTTTATGGGCATGACACTATGCTAACACTATTCTTTTTTAATTAATTTTTTTACTTCTACCTTGGTAGTACATGTTTTGTTTTGTTTTTTTTTACTTTGGAGATCCATAAAATACCATGGTATTCCACAATATCTGTACATTTATCAAAAGGTATTACCATTTGATACCACATGATAAGTAAAAATAAGTAATAAGTGTCTTTGGATAAAAGAGAACAAAGTTTCAAAGTATGCACTGTGCCCTTGAGTAATGCACTTAGATATAATCCATGAAAAATAGTCATGTTGGCAAATTTTATTAGAAAATAATAAATATTATTGTCAGACCTAATTGACAGCTTTTGATAAAAATATGAAACTTGTTTTATAAAAGTGACAATAACAAGGTCACACTGAGACTATGCTTTCTACTGTACATCAAGCCATACAGAGAGAACAAAAAAAGAGATACAAATAACACTTAATGTACTCTGCACACTTTTTCTTTTGTTTAATCCAAAACTGTACCTAATCTAAATCAAAATAAAAAGAACAAGTATGATCACATTCTGAGAATATGATTCTTTTAACAACATGAGTCATAAGGCACTTTCCATGGCATTCTTTTCCAGATGAGAGACAGAAGTGTGCATGTAACACTGACAGTTGAAAAATGCAGTCTATGGTAAGAATCCACCTTCTTTCATGTTCAGGTTCTGTGAATGGTCCTTTGATTGCTCAGTACTATAGTATTCTCTTTAAATGAGCCAGTAAAACACAAAACAGCCAAACATCACCCAATGGCTCGCCCAGTTTAGCTCCGACCACTTTTGAATGGCGTGACTGGCCATGTAACCCTGTGTGGAAACAAAACATATGATAAAACAATTCTTACTAATTGAATTTAATATATTTTTATCAGTAGCTGAATATTTATATTAGAATAAAATTGTATATACTTTTAAATTGCATATGCATATGAAAACGCTCACCTCCTCAGCATGCATGCCGTCCATTTCAGAGTCAAACAGTGATCCCAGATATGTCAGATGGAATATGGACAATGCACTGAAGAACAGGTTAACACCATACACCCACACCATCTACAATAGAAAAAAAAAAAGAAATAGACATATCAATATAAAAAATATAACACTAAGAAATTTCAGTTGAAATCTGTGAACTAGAGATCTCATACTACACAAACCAAAAAACAAGCAAACAAACTGTTTTTTATCATGAATTCAGCTGATCCTGCAGTGCAGGACAGATCACCTTCTTATTTTGGTGATGACAGTCATTTGGACAGCGCTTTGACAGTATACAAGCACTGAAAATAGCCGCCAACCGCTTTCTCAGAACTGAAAGAGGAAACAAAGACAGAATTTGAGTTCTGTTGGTTAGACCAATGATGTGACATCTATTATAGATGTTATTATTTCCTACCTACTGAAATGTGTGCCATGATGGCTATGCATTAGTGTTAATATATTTTCAGTTTTTTACTTAAATCTATTGAATTAATTAATTGATTCTATCAAAGCCGTTTTTATGTTATTGATGGCAAGCATGCATGAATAAATTAAAATTATTGTTTACCATGTTCAACATAAGTGATGAATCCCAAAGACAGCAGCACGGCCCCAAGATGAAAGCTGAGACCCTGGCACACAACACATAATTAATTAATAAAAGAAAATATACTATCATCATCACTATCAAGTTTGGGGGCAGTAGATTTTTTTAAATAAATAAAGAATTTTATTAGCAAGGATGCATTAAATTGATCAAAAATAAATAATTTAATAATGTTACAAACGATTTGTATTTAAAATAAGTGCTGTTCTTTTGAACTTTCTATTAATCAAAGAATCCTGAAATGAAAAACAAATCACAGTCTGTATTAAGCAGTTGTTTTCAACAATGATAATAAAAAGAAATGTTTCTTGAGCACCAAATCAGCATATTAGAATGATTATGTGTAGACTGGAGTCATGGCTGCTGAAACTTCGCTTTTTTAATTATATAATTTACATTTAATAATATTAAAATAGGAAAAGAGTTATTTTAAATTGTAATCATATTTCACAATGTTACTGTATTTTTGATCAAATAAATGCAGCCTTGGTGAACATAAAAACTTCTTTCAAAAACAATCTTACCAACCTCAAATTTTTGAATAGTAGTGTAAATGAATTTTGAATCAATGTCCCACATTAACCACCAGAGGTCTTCACCCAACTACAATACCTTGAATTATGCATCCATGTCACTAATATTTGTCTTAGTTCAGTGGTAGATTACTGTTCTGTGATGTACAATTTACATACTAACTGAAAAAAAAAAAACACACACACAAAAAATATATAAAAGGTGTTTTAATTGATTTTAGACCATTGGCTAATTTCTGCCAGGATTAGCAACAAATTGCACTCACCCCTACACCCACATGTCATTCTTTTAAACCTACCCTCCACATGTCAGTGAACCCAAACAGATTCACATTCACAGTATGTTTTTGACTGGCTAAAAAAAACACGTCATCATAACATGGAGAGTTTGATGCACGGATACCTAAAAATACTTCCAGCAGTTATTCTTATATACTTGTATTCCTAAAGGTCAAACTGGTAATATAGCATGAATGATTTGATCTTAGCTACACAGTGAGTTACAGTACAACCTAACATGCACAACTACAATAGCTTACTAAGGTGACAAGGCATAAGCTGCCAGGGTAGGCAGCTGTGATTGAATTATCTATCTACACCAGCTGTAGACAGCAGTTTAAATCTGGGTCATGGTGTTCTGAGATAAGAAACCATCTTTATCCAAGCTGTCATGTTTTCTGGATCAGGTGTTTTTTCACCCTTACACAAACTCAAATTTGTTTAAACAGATGGAACCTGATTCTGTGTGCCAACAAACCTTGGTAAAATGTTAATAACCAAAGAGCTGGAAATAATACTCACATGTAACAATGCACTGGCAGTGTAGGTCACCAAGATGGCAGGAAAAGTGCCAAGTTTGAGTGCACTTTTAAAGACGTCTGTGTGTTAAAATGTACAGGGAATATTTATATGAATGCACAACATTTATATGCATAAATACTGTATCACAAACCTGAATAAATATACATACATGCGTTAAGCCACTTAGACATGGGCAGATTCCAAGAGGTAACAACTTCCACCATAGACCTCGGCAATTCCACATTCAGAGGTTTAGCTACTGTAATATCCCTTTGAACGAGAAAATGTGCCACATTAGGTCTCAACAATGCTGTTATTTAATAACAAAAGAGAAATAAAGAGAGAAAATGCATGAGTATGCACCATTTGATGTGGTCTTTGTGCTCAGAGAATCCAGCTCCAGCCATCACAGTGGTTGTTTCACTCAAGTAGCTGACAAAATAATTGCTGAAGTGGAAGGACACCGCATTTTCATAAGCGTGAAGCCACCTAAGGACAAAAGGCCAATAAAAAAATATTAAACAGAAAACAAAATAAACATTCAAGCTAGCCATTTAATTTCCTCTGGTTATGGAATCGCAATGGGGAGGGAGGGAAGCAGCTCACCTACGAGGAAGTCCATCACCGTAGATGGGAATGAAGTAAGGAAAGAGATAAGGAGCAATACAGTTGGAAATAACCAGGCAGATCTGACTCCTCAGAAAGCTCAGAGCAATCTTTCCAAACCAGCCAACACTCTGCAGGAGATAGCAGGATAGTTATTTAATAAAGTTCTATAAAGTTTTATAAAGTTCGGGGTCAGTGAGTTTTTGAGGGAAGTCTTGTACAAACCCAATTCCAAAAAAGTTGGGACACTGTACAAATTGTGAGTAAAAAAGGAATGGAATAATTTACAAATCTCATAAACTTATATTTTATTCACAATAGAATATAGATAACATATCAAATGTTGAAAGTGAGACATTTTGAAATCTCATGCCAAATATTGGCTCATTTTGGATTTCATGAGAGCTACACATTCCAAAAAAGTTGGGACAGGTAGCAATAAGAGGCCGGAAAAGTTAAATGTACATATAAGGAACAGCTGGAGGACCAATTTGCAACTTATTAGGCAACAATTGGCAACATGATTGGGTATAAAAAAAGCCTCTCAGATTGGCAGTGTCTCTCAAAAGTCAAGATGGGCAGAGGATCACCAAATCCACCAATGCTGCGGCGAAAAATAGTGGAGCAATATCAGAAAGGAGTTTCTCAGAGAAAAATTGCAAAGAATTTGAAGTTATCATCATCTACAGTGCATAATATCATCCAAAGATTCAGAGAATCTGGAACAATCTCTGTGCGTAAGGGTCAAAACCGGAAAACCATACTGGATGCCCGTGATCTTCGGCCCTTAGACGGCACTGCATCACATACAGGAATGCTACTGTAATGGAAATAACAACATGGGCTCAGGAATACTTCCAGAAAACACTGTCGGTGAACACAATCCACCGTGCCATTCGCCGTTGCCGGCTAAAACTCTATAGGTCAAAAAAGAAGCCATATCTAAACATGATCCAGAAGCGCAGGCGTTTTCTCTGGGCCAAGGCTCATTTAAAATGGACTGTGGCAAAGTGGAAAACTGTTCTGTGGTCAGACGAATCAAAATGTGAAGTTCTTTTTGGAAAAATGGGACGCCATGTCATCCGGAATAAAGAGGACAAGGACAACCCAAGTTGTTATAAGCGCTCAGTTCAGAAGCCCGCATCTCTGATGGTATGGGGTTGCATAAGTGCGTTTAGCATGGGCAGCTTACACATCTGGAAAAACACCATCAATGCTGAAAGGTATATCCAAATTCTAGAACAACATATACTCCCATCCAGACATCGTCTCTTTCACGGAAGACCTTGCATTTTCCAACATGACAATGCCAGACCACATACTGCATCAATTACAACATCATGGCTGCGTAGAAGAAGGATCCGGGGTCCTGAAATGGCCAGCCTGCAGTCCAGATCTTTCACCCATAGAAAACAATTGGCGCATCATAAAGAGGAAGATGCAACAAAAAAGACCTAAGACAGTTGAGCAACTAGAAACCTGTATTAGCAAGAATGGGAAAACATTCCTATTCCTAAACTTGAGCAACTTGTCTCAGTCTCCAGACGTTTGCAGACTGTTATAAAACGAAGAGGGGATGCCACACAGTGGTAAACATGGCCTTGTCCCAAATTTTTTTAGATGTGTTGATGCCATGAAATTTAAAAACAAATTATTTTTCCCTTAAAATGATACATTATCTCAGTTTAAACATTTGATATGTCATCTAAGTTGTATTCTGAATAAAATATTGAAATTGGAAACTTCCACATCATTGCATTCCGTTTTATTCACAATTTGTACAGTGTCCAAACATTTTTGGAATCTTTTTTTTTAATGGTTTGTATGCTCACCCAAGGCTGCATTTATGTGGAAAACAAAAAGATTATAAGCAAACAATAATCCAAATGATTACCAATTATTAAAAAATAAAATATTAAACAATTTAAAATAAATGATTTATTTTAATATATTTGAAATTGTTTGCCTGTATGGCAAAGCTAAATGTTTTTACATTATTATCTCCAGCCTTCAGTGTAACATGATCCTTCAGAAACCATTTCAATATGCTGATTTGCTGCTCAAGAATCATTTATTATTATCAATGGTGAAAACGTTTGTGCTGCTTAATATTTTTGTTGAAATGGTGACACTTTTTTTAATAAATAAAAACAGAATTTATTTGAAGTATATTTTTGTTATCTAAATATATCTACTGTCATCTTGCTGAATTAAACCATTAATTTCTTTAAAAAAAAGTACTGACCCCAAACGTTTAAACACTAGTGTATATTTTTATAAACACTAGTGTATTTTATAAACACTAGTGTATATAAACGTTTAAACACTAGTGTAATTATTGTTTTTTTTTAATAATTCTCTAAATGGGTTAGCACCATCTTATTTGTCGGATCTTTTGCAGGTGTACAAGCCCTTTAGGTCTTTAAGATCTTCTGGTCAATCTGTTTTAATTGTACCGAAGACTAGGTATAAGCGAAGGGGCGATCGGGCCTTTGCAGTTGCCACTCCAAAGCGTTGGAATAGGCTTCCGCCTCATATTAGACATGCTCCAACTCTAAATGTTTTTAAGTATCGCCTTCTTTCCTTAGCGTTTGAGCCAGCAGAGTGTTGAGGTACTGTTTTGTTATGTTTTAGCTGTCCTGTTTGTGTTTTATGGTGTGTAAATGTGTTTTTTAAACTGTGTTGATTTTGTACAGCACTTTGGTCAACGCTTTGTTGTATTAAAATGTGCTATATAAATAAACTAAACTAACTAATATAAAATAACGGATACATACATATAAATAAAATGTTCATGTAATATATACAGAAAGAGCTCACAGAAGTGAAATAATAATAAAAAAAGAATAAATAATAAATGATTTATAGTAACTGCAAAAAATAAGACAATAAAACTAGGAATTTAAAAAAATCATTGTATTTACCATTTTGCACCCATTAATTGCATCTGTGTAGCGGGTGAAACTGATCCATGGCCCAAAGATAATGGTTCCCGCAAAGCAGAGGTATCCCATGAACTCCAGCGGTGAGGGAAAAGAGGACACAGTACCTCGATCGAGGTCAAAGGCCAGAGAGATGGCCTTCATGGCCACCACCATCTGAGATCCTGGACACAAACGAAACGGTCCGTATGGGACATGCGACACCATAATGAGTGTCATTTGATGAAAATTATGTGACATGAAAAAAAAACTTCAATAAAACATTCAAATGAATAATAATTCAGTGAAGACACACCTCTCATCTTATGCCAGGTCGCTGCGTCTATCATGTGTAGCTCCCTACAATAAAAATGATCAAAATATGTGACCACTTGTGATTGTGAGTTTTTCCAATTTGAACCAGTTTTCTGTGTTCATTAGGCCCTATCTATAAAATGTAGTCGTGTGGAAGTGGATGACAGACCCCATCAGCATGTAAATGAGGATGACGACAGAAAGAAAGACTCCTTGGCTGCTGGAGTTTATGCTGAGGAGCAGGATGAGGTAGCAAAGCAGGCACAGGATAATCACCCACATCATGTGCAGCTCAAAGAACGTGTACAACACGTACAGGCCGCCCGCCAGCGAGCTCAGATGCTTCACATGACATGAGACACCTGTCAAAAAGAGAGACAGCATTAGCTTGCCGCATCAAGACTCAACAGATGGACCCATACAGCAACATGAGTTGGATATAACAAGATCAAGTGTGAAGATTTTCGGTACAATACACATAGCTGTGAAACAGATGACAAAAAGCATTGATGTTAGCCACAAGAGAACCAACTGCGCCATGTTCCCATCCTTTGGGGGAAGACAGTTGAGCAGGAGTTTGAGGGCTGGTGTTGTGCATGTGATGGACTCACCTAGTCTACAGATGACCCGACACAGCAGGCAGACGAGCAGAAGCTGCCAGACCTGCTCTAAACCCTGCTGGGCAGTGGGCAGCACACAGCCCTCTGCTAGAGCCTGCAAGAACTCCACACGCCCGAAGGAATCCATCGTAATGTCCCTGGAATGCTGTTACACACAGACAGGGTCTAGAGAGGAAAAACAGAGAATTATTATTATTTTTTTTTTGATTATTGGATAAACAATAAGCATAGCCAGGGGCTGTGCTAATGTGAGACTATTTCTGGCCAGTTGATGGAAATGTCACTGGAGCTAATCTGCCAGTGCTGCATTATCACAAAATCTTATATTTGTTGACCATGAACATGTGTTTTTATGCTTGCAAAGAATCATAAGGTTGCAAATGTGATGATGTAAATATGTCAACAATGTAAGGTCATCTAGCTTATCTATTAGTAAAGTTATGCATGATCATTGTTTGATATGGATGTTATAAATTTATACTGTATAGAGTTTTTAGAGCTTATTTTATGATATCTTATAAATATATATTATATAAAACAATCTTAGAAATAATCTTTGAAGGAAAATTAAATTATATTTTAAAGTGTATTAAAATAGAAACTGTTATTTTAAATTGCAAGAATATTTCACAATATAAGTGTTGTTGATTAAGTATATATGCAGCCTCTGTGTGCATTAGAACTTCTTTAAAAAAATACATTTAATAAATCTTAAATTCTGGTACACACATAAATGTTTTTAGCAAAAATAAGATGCATCAACTTTTGTGTAGGACCAGTAAAAATGGTGGATAGGTCTTGAACAGTGTTTAAAAATTATACCGTCACCAATATTTAGATTTTCCAGCAAAATTGTTTTGTGAATATATATGTCTATAGTAATTAAATATAATTATGAACGTAATTTATATTACTAACATTCTTGCTTCGATTTTTATTATTTAATATATTGTAACATTTTAACATCACTCGAACGTTTTGTGTAATGCTATTTTTTTTGCTGGGTTGGTTTTTGTTGCTTACTTTGCGTTATCGGCTAATTCAAGTTTTAAAAAATTGTGTCTGGGCACTAACACAAAATATAACTCAAACTTTGGCTGGGACGTCACTATTGAACTACTGGCCCCTCGGGATCCTTGCCTCCCCCTTGGTGTTCAGTTTATTTGATACATATAATTGCTGAGACAGACAGGGACAGATCATTCTGGCCCGCCCTTTTCCCGCTCTAATGCCTCCTGCACCACCCGGGCCCTCGCCTCTTTTGTGTTCATCTTAACTGCCCCTTCATTCCTAAACAGAGGTTATATAATGCTGCTGTACGAGCATGAGACGAGCTTTACCTCTACTACATCACTGACTATCTGATCTATGATTTAAGAGCCGTTCGTTCGTTTCTACAAGTTTTATCGTATAGGAAATTAGGAATGGTTTTATTACAGTCCTTGCCTCGTATACACGTATTGTAGCCATTGCATCGTGCAAAACAAAAAATTCATGAACTTGAGACCGAGTTCAAAGAGCTGTCGCGGCGATATGAAACCCAACTAGATTGCTAGATTACGAAGGAAGAGCTCAATGCTGCACTTCCATGCGATTCTTACCGATCTCCAAGAGCACACAAGTATCCTGCGCTACAACTGCACACCCGGAAGTAAAATGAGACTTTTTCCAGTGGAATGTGTCGCCCAGCTCATCCATTCCGTTAGCACGACCATAAACATCAGACTCATCAGTGGAGAAACGCAACCGCTGTCGTGTTCATGAACATCCCGGAGTTCAACCAAACTTGACTCCAGCTCTGTTCACTTCCTCCGCAGAGCCGGTGGAGGTGCTGGAGCGCCTGTGATTTATTATGGGAATGCACTGATAATACATTCAATACCTTTTCTGGTTTCCTTTCGATTCATTTATGATCAAACCCATTCAAAAGTCATTTGCAGGTCTTGATTCAAATTGCGCTTCTTCTCTTCTCTTTTCCACCCTGTTTTCCTTTGCTTTCCTCTGCATCCTAAAGATACTCTTGAAGTGACACAGGATTGAGATTTCATTTATTATTATCTAGCGGATAGGGCTGGACAATAATTCAATATCAATATGTATCGCGATATAAATTTTTTTCAATAACGGTGATATGATTTTTAAACACATTTCGATATACATTACCAGTGTTTCCCATACATTGATTTATTTGTGGCGTTTGACTTCGTTGAATAAACGAGCACTGCACGTTTCAAAATCAAAAAACGTCGCGGGTGTTTTATATGAATGTATCTCTGAAGGGAACCGACTGTCTTCAGAAGAGTTTACGTGGCAGTGTATTGATAAAGTAGTGTTGATGAGCAGAGCTGCTTTGTTTACAGGCAACTGGATGACACCGTTCGTTACACCCTCTTCCACCGGAGCCTCCTGATGGCAGACAATCAGTTTGCATTTTCAGTAATAAACCCATTTCCAGCAGCATGCTTTTGTTGTTGCTCTATTTTTTTGTTTTCTGAAGCAACTCATACTCGTTTCATACTCGTTTCATACTCGTTATCCTGGTTAATGCATGTTTCAATCTATAAGAATAATCAGCCTACATTAACGTTACCAGTCAAAGGTTTTTGAACTGCAAGATTTTTAATGTTTCTTAAAGAATTCTCTTCTGCTCACCAAGACTGCATTAATTTGATCAAAAATGCACCAAAAGCCGGAAATTTGTGAAATGTTATTATAATTTAAAATATTTGTTTTCTATGTTGAATATATTTTAAAATGTAATTTAAAATGCATGTGATCAAAGCTGAATTTTCAGCATCATTAGGCCTACTCCAGTCTTCAGTGTCACCTGATCCTTCAGCAATCCTTCTAATATGTGATTGCTGAGTATCAATATTAAAAAAACAGTTGAGTAATTTTTCAGGGTTCTTTGATGAATGGAAAGATCCAAGCATTTATCTGAAATAAAAAAGCTTTTATAACATTATACACTATACCATTCAAAAACTCTTTTTAAAATTTATATTATAGAAAATATTACTTTCATTTAGCAAGGATGTTTTAAATTGATCAAAAGTGTGAGTAAAGACATTTATAATGTTACAGATGTTTTTTATTTCAAATAAATGCTGTTTTTTTTATTCATCAAAGAAACCTGAAAAAAAGCTACTCCGCTGTTTTCAACATCATAAATGTTTTTTGAGCAGCAAATCAGAATATTAGAATGATTTTGAAAGGATCATGTGATTGGAGAATGAGGCTAAAGCTCTGATTGAAAGCACAGGAAGAAATCTATTTTTCAAATAGAAAACAAGTTATTTTAAATAGTAAAAATATGTCAAAATGTTAATGTTTTTGCTGTATTTTGGATCAAATAAATGCAGGCTTGGTGAGCAGAAGATAATTCTTTAAAAAACATTACAAATCTTACTGTTCAAAACCTTTTGACTGGTATGTTAGCCTATAGTTTGAAGTCTCAGAGTCTGAGATTTATTTGACAGTGACTTCACATTTCTTGTTTGTATGAAGGCTAAATACCAATAAAAGGGAAACAGTATTATTTGCGCATTTTTTTCCTAAAATATTTATAGTTTTATAGGAGTAGGTTTATAGAGTGCGCAAATTAATTTTTCATAAGTTTGTAAGCACAGACATCTGTTGTGGCCGTTCTTATGAGGCTTTTTTAATAGTGTTCATATCGATATCGGAATTATATCGTATCGACCGAAATTAAGAAATATATCATGATATAAATTTTGGCCATATCGTCCAGCCCTACTAGCGGAATTGAATTGCTCATTATTTTTGCCTATTGGAGAAAGTCAGTTTATGTACTATATATCAGCGAGGCTGGGGCTAGCTGTCAATATAGGCCTAAGGTTTGGAGTCAATAGTCCCACTATATATTTTCCCCCTTTTCTTGCTTTTCAAACACCTTTAAAATTAGTTTTTAAATGATATCCCATAAATTAAAAAAATTCCAATATCAGCTTATTTTTGTACTACTACAATTTTAATAAACGTCAGGCAGTCTATATTAATAAGATCTGATGATGTATTGATCTTTTTTGCAGTATATTCAGCCATGTCAATATAACAGTACCTAATAGCCTAAAGTAACATATATATAAGACTGCTTATTATATTTTTTTATTAATATTTTTACTGCTCATTCCACAAAAGGTCAAGAAACTGTTTTTTTGGGGTTGTCAAATTTCACCTTCAAAAACACACCCCATCCTAAAGTAGTTGAAACAAAAAGGTGGAGGAGTACACATAGGCTACTATTTACACATAAGTATATACATTTTCAGTATATATTGTTTCAGTAAGTTACATTTGTCAGAACTGGTATTTTCACGTAAGCAATAAACAGGTGCTTGCAAACAGAAATCAGTCTAGAGCAGTGGTTTTCAACCTGTGGGTTGTAACCTGTAAATAATAATATTGTTAAAATATGTAAAAATTGATGTAAAAAAGTCATAACATAATATCTTAATTTCATAATTAAATAAAAAATAAGTATTAAACTGTTACTTTGCTTCCACTATTTGAGCTCGCTGATTGGTTTAAGAATAAACCGCCAATTCTAAAATATGTTTGCTGCATATGCTACAGAACAACAGATTCAAACATGGATAAATGGCTGTCAATAGGGTCGCTGAAAAGAACAAATGCAGATGTTTCTCTATCTACAAGTAAGCCTGACACTGAAAGGACTCAAAATAAATCTAAAAGAAAATGTGTGGGAGCGGAGAACAAGCAGCTACCGCTCTGTGTTGTTTGCTCAGAAGTCTTATCAAATTAAGCTTTGAAACCGAGCAAACTACGATGGCACTTGGAGACTAAACACAGTGAATATGTGTCCAAGCCTATTGAGTTTTTTGAGAACCAACTGAAAAAAACTCTCACATAATTGTTGAAAATTTGATTTTACCTGCCACGACAGAAATGGTTGGCGTGATGTGTGGAGAAAAGGCCGTTAGCGAAAGGCCATTTTACAGTTGAGAGAAGAATAAATGAAATGGCAGATGACATAATTCAGAAGTTGGTTAAAACCATTCGATAGAGTCCCTTTTATGCCCTACAGTTGGATGAATCGACCAAAATAGCAAACCTTTTCAACCTCATTGCTTATGTATGGTATGTACATAACGGAGAATTACAAGAGGATTTCCTTTTCAACTGCCGAAGCCATATTTGATATTTTGAATGCATTTATTGTTCATTGCCAGTTCATTCAATAAAGATAGTTAACAAGCTAGCTTCTGAGTACTCCGTTATTAACCCAACAAATAGCGGGGTCAGTTAATTTTTTTGCAGTGGGCCGTGGAAACATATGTGTTTGGTTGTGTGGGCCGCGAGTTGAAAAAGGTTGGGAACCACTGGTCTAGAGCAATAAACAAAATAGTATAAAATAAAATTATTTAAATAAATATACAGCAGGCACTAAGCAGAATAATATACTTGAGTCACGCACCATGTAATGATTTTGAATCTTTTCATCCAGCAATAGCTTTGATTAATTAATTACACCCACACTAAAGCATTTTCATGGTGTGTATGTTGTTATAGGCGCTGCGTCCCCTGCTATGGTTGATTTAGGGTTGCAGTGTAACTCTCACTGAGCTCCAAGTGAGACACTAGTTTCCCCTCCGCACTCCAGCATTCAATAATCACTCCGCTTCGGGTTCAGCTCGCTCCATGACGAAATTTGCAGTATGTTTTATCACAAAGTTCTGTTCAGAACTTATATTAAATGAAAAATAAATACACAATAGCCTACTAGAATAATAGTTTAATATTAAATGACTGTTAAACTCACTTGGCTGTGCAGCGTCTCTCTACTATGGCGAGGCTGAGGGTTGTAGTTACTTTAGAAATAGTGAGAATATGCTGTAACTTTTCCGGTTTTAAGCTGTTAAATAAATCACCGGACAGCATTGGCAATCATTTTCTGCACTCCTGAATGTTTCTATGTGTGCGGTGTGTGCGCATGTGCAACAATGTAGCAGTAGCCTACATTAGTTTAGAGGGAGATTAACTACCTGTACAATAAACTGTTAACCTGCACAATAAAACGTGAAATCACCCAATCAATATTCAGTATCCACATGCAACAAACAAACATAGCCTGAGATATAAAATCCGGCACTCGTCCATCGCCGTCATCATAACCTTCACCTTCTTTCTGATTTGAGTGATCCACATCTGTCAAGCTAGCTAATGATGTTTAATGTGTGAATGCTTGATAAAATGCAGTTTTTCACAAAAACCTCTCCATAAAGGCTGATGAGCAATGAGCAACGCCCTAATCTATTTATTATTCTTTCAATAAATAAACAAACAAACAAACAAAAAGAAAGAACAGTCAAACCAAGTCGAGATACATTTCTAATAGCACAAAATGATGAAGCAATTAAGACACCAACTATGGCCTCCAGCTGAGAAAGTGTAGTTACAGCTGCTGTGCGCTGGATGTAACACTTTTCACTGCAAAAGGCTTTGGCCTTCACAACGTCATTAGCTAGATAGCTCATTATCTTTAAAGTGTAGACATGTTTCCACTTACATTTACATTTCTATTTTTTTCTCTCATTTATTTTATTGCTTGGTATGTTATGTTCTTTATTGTATGTAGGCGAATTGCTTGGTGTTTTGTTAATTGGGATAATAATATTGTGGAGTTTTATCTTGTGTCAGTAATCTGTAATCTGTGCACTTGTTATTCTATGCAGAAAATCTAATAAAGAAGAAGAAAAAAAAGACAGACTTTAAATTTGCTGAAAATGTATTGTTATCCTCGCACATCAAACGCAAACAACATATTTGTATGTTAGCATTTTTAGGGACTTTTTTTTTTTTTTTTAGCTTATATACTGTGTTTGATCTGTGCATATTTCTCTCCTGAAACAGACATGACAATTTTTTTACTAGAGAAAACAATATTATGATAGAAGACTCTGTCCAATGGCATTCTAATAGTATTTTAGCCAGAAGCAATGGCTTGAATTTAAAAACATCTTGATGAATGTATTACAAACAGCTTTTCACTTAAGATTTTTAATTTGAATTAATTTTATGAACTGGAGTCGTGTGGATTACTTGTGGATTATTGGGATGTTTTTATCAGCTGTTTGAACTGAGAGGATCCATGGGTGAGCAAGTGATATAATGCTAAATTTCTCCAAATCTGTTCAGAAGAAGAAACAAACTAATCTACATCATAAAAGGCCCGAGGGTGACTAAATTTCAAGCAAGTTTTAATTTTTGGGTGAACTATTCCTTTAATCTGCAACTTTAATTTCAGTTTGCCTGGACCAACTCTTTCCTTGCAGTTCTGCTGATCTATACACCTGGGGATTTGAGCTAAGGTTAGTTTCCAGCAGCTAAACCCACATACCCTTCCCCCACTATGACCCATATGAGACAGGTACAGGCCTTGATGAATTAGGCCCTGAATCGCAGCTCCATCCTGAACCTCTGCAATCGGGAACACATGTGAGAGCTTTAACGTGACGTGAATGACACACATCAGCTGAGCAGGTTGAAAAATTAATTACAAACCAATGTGTTTGCCAGCCAGTGGGACGAGTTTGCCTCATACAGATGTGGGAATGTATTGGGCATGCTGGGTAATTAAATGAACTACGCTGTGCCGCCCTTGGAGGGAGGACGTGGCTTAAAGCCCTGGGGGTGGCCGACGGAGTTCTGCCTCTCTGCCCTCCAGAGAGACGAGATGTGCCCTTATTTAGGAGCAGTTTGGCTCAATAATAGAGGAGAGGTGGAATTGATCATATCTGTCTGGGTCAAAAGGTCTCTGTTGATTTTGAGATGTAGCACACAAGTGAACCGACTTTGCTCAATAATAATGTGAAACGAGTATATTTGTACAATACTGCAGTAAAGAAACCAATAAAGATGAAATCTGCATTAATACTCATATTAATGCTACAATATTTTCATTGCAACTTACTTGGTAATTGTGTATAAATAGACAAAGCATCATCCACAGGGAGAAGAAACACTTTACGGATCAATTTGTCCCTAAAGAATATTAGGTTGAGTCACAAACCACAATTACACATTTGGTTCGCCACGTTCATCCTCCCCCATTCTCCTCCTTCCTCCCCCAATTCATTCTCCATCTTGTCCATTTCACATACCTCCAGGCTCCTTACATGTATCCCATCCCCCCCAAAAAGCGATGAGAGGAACAGATATTTTATATAATGCAATGTGATTGTGTTGTGCTGATGAAGACAGGGCAATATCTACAAGCGTCAGGTTTGAGATTGTATCTGGATGTTGAATGAATCTCAATATAGAATAATAGCCTGTAAACTGTGGTGTCTTTGTTGCAGGTTGTGACACGTTAAAGATCCTCTTCCTCAACTGACCTTTCCCTCGAATATAAATCTTCAGAGGAGTTCTGCCACAGGCTTGAGTTATGTCTGCGCCTGCATCACTCATGGAGAAATAGTAAGATAAATTAACATGAGCGGCGAAAAAAATTCAGATGAGTTGTAAGCATATTTATCTCTATATCACTTAATTCCAAGGCCAACAAGATCTTTCAGTTTTAGAATAGTTTTGCGCTGTGGGCTTTCTAATTATGAATTCAGTTAAGCCATGTAACAATGATTTGAATGTGAAATCCAATCTATTTCACTTTTTTGCTTTGCTGGCTAAATTTATTGCAACTTAAATGGATAAACTCTTGCATGTTAACTGGAGTGTGCTTGCATGAGATTTATCCTCAGGCTATTTTCTGGAGAATCTCCTCCCCCTCTGAGAAAGAGAAAGGCTGAGTTTTCATTAAGATTGCTGTGGAATGTTCTTCACTACAGGGCTCCATATTTTCTCATTGCTGGAAGTGTAATGAATTTACATGAGATTTGAATGAGTTAATGAATTTTCTCAACACGTCCCATGGGTTTGCGGGGACCCTGTGGATTCATGTATGACAACTGTGTATTTTATCACCACTTTTCATTAAGGACGCGGAGTACGTAAATCCTAAACCTTTACAAGTTTTGTACAGAAACATACTTTACATATTGAAATGAAACATTCTTGTTTTAATAAAACACTTTATTACCGATCAAAAGTTTGAGGTAAGATTTTTTTAAAAGAAATTAACTCTTGATTAAACTGATCAATTAATTACAAGTTCAGTAAAATCATTTATAAAAAGATTTCTACTTCAAATGCGGTTTGGAACCTTCTATTCATCAAATAATTCTGAAAAACATCTATCATGGTTTCTACCAAAATATTTAGCGGAACAACTGTTTCCAGTGTTGATAAGAAATGTTTCTTGATCACCAAATCAATATATTAGATATTAGAATGATTTCTGAAGGATCAAGTGACACTGTGACACTTTGCCATCACAGGAATTTTGAATATAATGAAATCGCAAAAAAGTTATTTTAAATTGTAAGATTTCACAGCATTGCTGTTTTTAGAATATTGAAATAAGACTTATTTCAAAAATACTGAAATAAGTTAAAGTCCCCCTGTATTCAAATATTTTATCCCTTAAAACGTATCTTTGATCATCAAAATGACATATTTAAATGTTTTTTCTTGTGAAAAAAATGGTATATAACATTGAAATATTGCAATAGCCAAACACATAAAAAAATAATGTACTTGTATTTAAATGTGGACTATTACATTTTAAATTCTTTCATTACTCGCTCTCATTTAAAATATTATATTGGTCACTTTTTAAAAGTATGATTTCTGTCATATGGGTTTTGAACAACATGAGTGGGCAGACAATGGCAGATTTTTCATTTTTGCCTGACCTATGCCTTTAATTATAGAGACAGAAACAGGTGCCTTCCTATCCTTGAGGCAGTAATCCATAATGCTGCACTCCTGAAGTGTGTAATTTCTCCTCATCTGCTGCAGATCCCACCAACGCTGGCCTCTTATCATTGTCTCTCAGACTTCAATAACTGCTCCTGTACCATCTCTATATTATTTTCTCTGTTGCTCTTCTGAATGCACCGAGCTTGTTTGGCTTCTATAATTGCTTGTCAAATCCATCACTATTTGAAGTCCTGTAACATGTAGTTTATGGAGGGTCCCTGTGGTACACACACATCTCTCTTTCAACCTCTCTCTTTTCTTCTTCTTTCTACCTCTGTTCTTCCTTTTATTTGAGGCTTTCAGGCTTGCGAGATGATGCATGATTTCCAAATGGCTTAGGTATAATTGCGAGAGATGTTAAATGGGAAAACAGATCTCCCTAACAAGGCTCTTAGGAACCAGCTGGATATCAGAGCAAACGAGAAATTGAATTCAAAAGCAACATGTTGGCACATCACCTTTTTCCAACAGTTTACAGCAGGCTCTTCTCCAGAGAATTCTGACTGTTTTATTCATGATGTGGAGATCGAAATGCTGTAAAGGGTTCATAAACAGCGAAGGCGACCACAAAAACACCAGAAGGTCACAGTGAGGGCAACAAACAAACAGAAAAGTTACAGAGGCAGAGAGAATGAGAAAGCATAAGTAACAGATATTAAATCTGTCTATCTCTCCTCCCAGAGGTATAAATAAGTAATGAGAATATTGTTAAAATTCATGTTACACTTTCATTCCCTCCAGTCACTATCTCTCTCTTTCCCTCTCTCTCTCTTAGTATAACACATGCTAATGTAGTGAGATCAGCTCATTACATGTTATTCAAGGTGCAGAAAGAACGCATAGTAAGTCACAGAGCCATGTGATTGCGGTTGGCGTCTGGATACAGAACGCATACACAATGGACAGCTTTCCCCTGAATGAATCTCCCTTCCTCCCCCACTTCCTTTGATATTCTGCTGTTCACGTCCTTCACAACCAGTCAAAACCAATCACCTTTTATGAATGAAAATAGAAGTATGTTACATATTGAAATTTGTAATCACTGTAGGACCCCCAAAAACAACCCCCTCCCCTTTTGCTTTTGGGTCCTTTGTGCTTCTAAATTGATTGTTATACGATTAAATTTAAGTTTATTATGGAATTAAATGCATTGTATTAACTGTCAACTGAAAGAAATGTAAAAAAAAAAAAAAAAAAAAAAAAAAAACTTTCCTATAGTGAGATGTTCATTATGACTTTAATGTAAAATATGAAAATATAATGTGTGTATTACCTTTAATATATATTATATATATTAAAATATAATATATATATATATATCTATCTATTATATAGTGGGAAAAAAATGACATTATATTTGTTTTGATTCCTGTTTATATAGCATAAATTTGACAACACTGAGCTCCGCATGTGGAGCTGTTAGTGTGAGATGCACTTCCATGTAAACTGATAAATGTCAGTCAACAGCATGTTATTTTGTTGTTTGTCAAAGGGCAGTAGAATGTATTAAAATAAACCTACTTGTCTGATTCCCAAAGATGGACTGGACAGGTCTATCCTGTGTCAGCAAGGATAATCACGGCTGCCAGGTTGTTTTCAAGACATAGAAGCATAGTCTAAGAGAAAGAGAGAGAACAGAGAAGGACAGTGACAATCTTTGTAATGGCACATATACAATACTCAGAATATGAATTTAAATATTTAAATTTAATGTATAAATAAAAACTACACTTAAAGCAATTATATGAGTTTATTTAAATTCCATTACATTTTATTCTGCTTCCTTAAATTCACATTTGATTTACATGTCTGTATTCTGTTTGCTTTATCAATCCAAATTCAATTAAATTCAATTGGAATTTAAAAGGCATTTTCAATTCATGTCTGAATGGTGCACAACCCTGACATGTACATATGCATATACGTGCGTATATATAGAGAAATGCAAGATGCAGTGCAAAATGTCATCATTATGAACCAGCCTGCATTATAAATAATAAAAAGAAAGAGAGACATGAATGACATGAGAGACTGTAATAATAAAGCCAAAGGAAACTTCACAGTAGGGTTTTGTAGGCTGGTTTATATTGATTTAGTGTGGTAATCCCTGTTCTCTAAATACATCAGTACCTCACAAAATCAAATAAACCATTTTAAAAGGCAGCTCTGGTTTTGCATGACTACCTATGGTGCAGTGAGGAGTCAGAGGGACAGCGTGAGATAACAGGTTATCTTCAATACACACAGGGACCTCATCACACCTAATAACTAACACGTCATGGCTTACCCAGAACACACCACTGGTGCTCAGCACAGCTACAGGTCAATAATGACTCCCTTTAGTGGCATTACACTCTAGGACATCCTTTTACGTTGCACTTGTTAACTATTGCTTTATCATTGCTTACTGTAAATCATAAAACAAACACTCCAGTCTTACAGGCCGATGCCAAACACCTGCTTACCAAACAACTGTGTGTATAATAACCCATAGAGAAAACTATCTGTTGTTGTTTACATGTCAAGGACTATATCTTCTAGTGGAGAACAATAAATAAATAAATGAATAAATAAAATACAGTAAAATATAATATTCTGTTATAATTTACATGCCAAGAACTATATCTCCAGGTGAAATAAAATAAAATTATAAAATATAAAATAAAATACAGCAATTCTGCATCACATACAATCAAAAGCATATCAGTAAGAGGTTGGTTAAACAGTATTCAGTAGTATTTAGATTATGACATGACCTCAATGTGTCTGCACCTAATCATGCTACCTGCTCCATCCATCCCCCTTGGAATCAAAACAGTATGTTTTTATGATTATTATTATTTTGTTTTCATGCTACTGACAAAATTCTCCAACAAGTATTATTATTTCTTCATCTAAAGCTTTTTTTTAATATTAGGAAAAATGAATGGTAGCAACTTCAATATTCTTTTAATAATACATTAGTTTTCTAATATATTAATATTTAATGTTTATCAGGATTTTTTATTATTAGGCAAGAGTTCATTTTTATGCATTTTTATAATGTAATAAATAACATTTATTTTTATTAAAGAAGCGATAAGGACTATATTATGGATGCACTATATTATGACTGTTGTGATTATATAGTGCACTTATTGTCCTATTGCAAATATTCTTGCAGTATGGTTGCAAGAGTTAAGGCGAAAAAGAATGGCCACAAGAGACTGTCATGTTTCTCAAAGCTCCTTGGTCTACATGGTCATAAATTCTGTTCGTGTGCTGACAGCCAGAGACTGACAACATCTTCAGCCCCTTTCACAACAGGCAACAAAGACCCCGAGTGCAGAGCTGCTTCCAGTACAGGTGACAGAGAGAAAGAGAGAGAGACAGCGAAGAGGGGCTGGGAAATAAGATATGAGGGAAGCAGGAAAGGAAGGTGGGAGGGTGAAGCTATCACCTATAAGTACAAGAGAGAGGCTGAGCGAGCGAGCGAGAGAGAGAGAGAGAGAGAGAGAGAGAGAGAGAGAGAGAGAGAGAGAGAGAGAGAGAGAGAGAGAGAGAGAGAGAGAGAGGATGAGAGCTGGCTGGTGAATATTGGCTGGTATTGCTGGGAGAGGAGGGGCCTGCTGTAAAGCTGTAATGGGCTCCAGCTTGTGCAGTGGTGCCGATCCCCACGTTTCCTCCAACCCAGCAGCTTTCCCTCTCTCTGCAGACACACATGTACGTGCGCTGGGCTGGTGCCACTCCAGCAGAGCTTTGAGATATTCTCGAACGGATTTTTCAGATTCACCGTCCCACCATCTGACTGAATGACTTCGCTTTTCTCTTTGGAAACGCACAGCTCCACTTCGTTCATCTTCAAACGCTCAAGCAAGCTGGATTACATCCCAAATCTCCAGACGCGAGGAGCAGAAACATAAGGGAACATCATTAGCAGTGGACTAATACGCACTTTAAAGGTTTCTTTCATATCTTGAGGCTCTGTTGAATGTGGATTTCTCTCTGAAGCTGGGCAGATGTAGGACAGTGTCCAATTCATTCCCTGCTCAAGATCAGATACTTCCAGACTCCCCTTCACCTCTTTCAATCATCCTTCCGTCATGCGATCTGTCATTGCAGACTGACATACGGTTCGGAGAACGAGATGTGCTCACCTCAGTAGTGCGAGAGAGGCTGTTTCTGACATGATCTGACAGGTGCACTCTCTCATTCATTTTCTGCCATGAACACGCAGCTGGAATTCCGGGAAGAAAGGAAGAGGGCTGGTTTGATGTGATCTGTGAACGACAGGCTCTTATCTGCAAAGTGAGTGAAATGAGAGGTGGGATTACAGCCTCACTTTATAGAGGACAAGGAAAAGATGATGACAGTCATAGAGTGCTTATGTAGATAAAAACATGCAGGTATTAAATACAATGTGATGTGGAGAGGGAATATGAAATTAGGCATGGCATCAGCAACCATAGACTTGCAGTTATAATAATGGCTAATGAACATCTAAACACATTAGCAATGAAATTGTAATCGTAAATAATGATGGAACGGGAATACTCAAGTCAGAATTGCAGCAGGCACTAGTTATAGACTCAAGCAACACGTTTTAAAGCACTTCAAATAGCATGACGTGCATGTCTGCGCCTAGAGAGCGTTGTTATATGTAAATGAAGGAAACAAGCTCTCTATTAATAGAATCAGTCTGTGAAGGAAAGCATCTCTCAGGGGAATACGGAGTGGCGGAAAATAAACATTTGTTTATTGCATCTTTTATTTAATAATTCATGTTTTAGTCTACGACTTTGGCAGAGGCACCAAGGAGTTCACGTTAGGCAGATCATCTGATCATGAATATATTGTTCAGACACAGTGGGATCTGTAAATTTAATCCTGTCACACCGTGCTGCTTGTTTCAAGTGCAAAGACTTAGGAGATATGAAACATTTTCTATCTAATAATTTAATATCTGATTCGCATCATCATATGTGAAGTTTTAAAGCCAAAAACATTAAAGCCAACTTCCCTGAGTGTGTATCTTGGAGTAAATTCAAAGCTGAGTAAAAGCACACAGACATCAGAGGCTCCATTCATCAGCAATCAAACCTTGACTTTCTCACGGCTGGATGCTGCAGCATCTCTGATCCCGCTTCCCGGGTTGGACCTCAATTAAAACAGCAGCCAGGCCTGAATGAGGGAAACAGACAAAGAAAAGAACATCAAAGCCCTTTCATGGAGTGCAGAGTCTTAACCTCTGATCTCAGGGAGGGATTACTGTAATTGGACAGCAGGGATCGACACCTACGTCGGAGAATCAGGAAGTGAAGAGCATCGAGGAATCACACCCCCTCAGGAAACCACGAGCCACGATGGGCTGCAACATGTGTGTGGTGAACAGGCCGGAGGAACAGTACAGGATCATGTTTCAGGTGAAAATACAAACATAAGTTCATATTAATTTTCTCTTTTTTAACTTTGCACTTGCAATCATATGCTTATTGGGAGATAATTTTAGGAGGTAAAAGTTTCACAAAGTTAATCAAATTAATAACGCAGCATAAATATCAATATATCACTTAAAATGTGATATTTACAACCATTCAAAGGTTTAGGGTCAGTAAGAAAAGATTGATACTTTTATTCTCCAAGGATGCATTAAATTGATAAAAGGTGACAGTAAAGACATTTATAATGTTTCAAAATATTTCTATTTCAATTCTGTTCTTTTGAACTTTCTATTTATCAAAGAATCAATCACAATTTCCACTAAATATACAATAATATTAAGTAACACTGTTTACAATATTGATAATAAGAAATGTTTCTTGAGCACCAAATCAGCATATTAGAATGATTTCTTAAGGATCATGAGACTCTCAAGACTGGAGTATTGACTGTTTAAAATTCAGCTTTGCCATCACAGGAATAAATTACATTTTAAAATATATTAAAATAGAAAGTAGCTATTTTAAATTGTAATCATATTTCACAATATTACAATTTTTACTGTATTTTAACAAACTATTGAACATCCAATTTTAAAACCATGGGCAATAAATAGGGAATCAGTCCTTCCTTTGCTACAACAGCTTCAACTCTTCTTGAAAGGGTTTCCAGTTGATGCTGAAACATGGCTACAAAAATATCAAATATTGACTTGACCATAACTCAGTTCTTTTGGATGGCCAAATAACCAAAGATTTTTTTTTAATCTATAACAGTGACGTGTTCCTCAATAGTTCCACACACAACTATACCTACCTCTGAAAAGTTGGAGTACAAGGTCCTTTCAAGGTCTTCTCAAAAAACAAAGCAAAGTTCTGTTTAGTACAACTAGTAATAAAAAAAACCTCACATTCTGCTGTCTCATTTGACACAAGGGTTTATGCATGTTACTCTTACAGGGATTGTAGATCTGCCAGCAAACTGGAAACTGATTATCGTAACAGAACAGGTTTAAGATGTGTCAAGGGGCCTTTGAGTTAAGGTGGTGCTTTAGGCAAACAATTTAATGAATTAATCCTGTGTTAAAAACCACAATCCCCTAAACAGCACAAAAACTTCCTACTCAGCAGCCTTTAATTGACATGGAGAGATTTCCTAATAGTCTGAGAGAGAAAATGCTATGCTCGTTTTTAAACCTCTTCCACTGGTAAGGTGTTAAAATTTGGTTTCCATTCTGTCATTTTTCCAACCACATGACAGATCATGTGACTATGATTGATAGCTAGGGGATATTTATACTGCTGGAAAGTAGAGCAGGATGAGAGAAGGGCAGATCTGCTAATAATAAAACCTATCAGGTGTGTAAAATATCTGTGGCTGTGGCACTGAGAGCAGCGATGGGAAAGGAATTCTAAAATCAAGGTTTATTGAATTCAGAAGCAGAGTACATGTGTATCAGAGCAAAGCAGATCCTTTGACTATGCAAAATAAAAAAGCATGGCATGCCTCTGAACACATGGCTTAAAACTGACAATGGAAATGTGGCTGCAGTGGAATGTCACCTTGAATTAAAGTATCTAAGGGTCCGAATCAGTAAGTATTTATGACAGAGCTGTGCAAACAAACTATTACAGCATTTTGCAAGGTCACACTCATGAATATGCAAATATTAACTAGTTTATAGGTTATAGTTCAAATATTAACTATTTATATATATTTTTTGAAGAGAATGTGAGTCCATGCACAGCTCACTGCCATGATGCTCAGGTGTTCTGGGTTGTTGCTATGCAGTTGCTGTTCATAGTGGTTGTTAGAACATTGCTATAAGTGGTTTCTATGTGTTTAGGTGGTTACATAATTTATGCATCATGAAAAAATCAGCATTATAAAAACAAAAGCATATACGCATTTTATATGTAGTAAATAACGGAAAAGTGTCTGCTTTATAAAAAACAACAACAGAAGAATTCCAAACAAAAACTCTATTTAACAAAACTTAATTACATGTATGATTTAAAAAAATAAATAAAACATGCATATAAACGTTTTTAAATGTACTAAACAGTGTTATTTATATCACGAGATACATTTTTGCATTTTTTGAATTAAGTTTTTATTTTTATATATTTTTTATTTTATTTTAAGTTTCATTTTTAATTTTACTTAAAGTTTTAGTTGTGTGTATGTAATTATTTTATTATTTTTTAAAAATAATGTCCTTATATAGTTTTTATTAATTTCGATTTGCGTTTAAGTTTTGTTATTTTAGCAAATTAAATTAAATGAAAATTGCAAATGTTGCCATCACAACTACTGAAATAAAATAGTTTTTTATTTTTATTTTAATTTCAATTAAGTTTATTTTAAAGTAACTAAATATTATATAGTATATAATTATAATATATATATAGATATCTAATATATATATATATATTATATATATATATATAATTTAGTATGTTTTAACTACAATAACCCTGATTCCCTACTAGGACATACAAACAGCAAGTGCTCCTTTTTTTTTTTCAATTTCTAAAAAAGAAAATGAAAATAATAATAAAAGAAAATAAAAAAGTCCCCCTGAAGACTGCCGAACAAAAATGCAACCCATTTCAAATGCATTGCCGCCTCTCAGTTCCTTCAACTGTGACATTTAAACTCTACTTGACTAAAATCCTCTCCACAGCTTGAGTTTGCCACTTTAAAGTTTTGTTCAGAGAGCAATTTGCTTTCTCCGCCAGACCGCAATATCATGCCAGGATAGGTCAAGCTTTTTCTAATACCGAGAGGATCTCCCACTTGATCTCTTCAATCTCACTTCAATTTCCAGCTCTTCTCTCCGCCGTGTCCTCCCCTGCCTGAGGCTCTTCACAGAGGGTTTTACTCCTTAACCAGTTTCTTATGCAGTGACAGAGAGTCATCTCTGTGTGAGCCTGTTTTAAATGCTGCACACTTATTAGTGGAGAGAGCTGGAAGACACCATAAACCCCCTGCCAAATCAGCTGCACCAACACTGGAAGCCCCCTGGATTTACTGCAAAGGAATAGTGAAGCATATTTAATGCGCTTTAGAATGTGATGCAAAACGATATCACCATGAGAGTCATGACAAGCTGTGGGTGACATCACCACGAGGCATTACGTCTTTCCTTTTATCCTTCATGGCTTTCAGACTGAAATTGTTCACACTTAAAAGTATGTTCCCCCAAAACATACTATCATTTATACTAACCACACTATCTATCTATACATTTTAAATGCTTTTAAAATTCGCTCACCAAAGCTGCATTTATTTAATCAAAAATACAGTAAAAACAGTTATATTGTGAAATAATATAACAATTTCTGTTTTCTGTTTTAATATATTTTAAAATATGTGTGACAGCAAAGCTGAAATTTCAGCAGCCATCACTCGTCTTCAGTGTCACATGATCAATCAGAAATCATTCTAATATGCTGATTTGGTACTCAAGAAAAATGTCTTAATATTATCAGTGTTGAAAAAAGTTGTGCTGCTGTATTCATGGAAACCATGATACAAATTTCAAAAGCACTTATTTATAATATAAATCTTCTGTAACAATGTTTTTACTGTCACTTTTAATATAAAAACCAAAAAAAATACATTATATGCATTTATATGATTAATTTCTTTAAAAAATTCATACCAAATCCTAACTTTTGAACGGTAGGTAAGCCATTGGATTTACAAATTTCTGCCTGGCGACAATGAAACTGGTGAAAAATCCCTCAGGCTTACACTGAAGGAGGGACCAGAGCCATATCTAGAGATCGCAATATTATGGAGACTTATTGGTGGGCTTAGCAACAGCATAGCAACACCCCGGCAAGCATGACAGCACATTTTGCACAAGCAAACACCAGTCATTTTCTTCATCAAACGTCTTCAATCATTATAATGCTGTCACTTTTTTATAAAAGCAATAAGCCGCCAAGGGTTAAGTGGTGTTGTTAGATAACACCCCCCCCCTCTAAAGTGCTTCTCATAGTAACAATGTTTCTTAGACACACATTCTCACCCAGTCTTTCATCAGTGTCATGCTCTGTGTATCTGAGTATGTGGCATTTGATCTTGCTTCTGCTCTGTGGCTGGGCACACGGTAATGAAGAGCAGGCTTCATTGGACTGAGGACAAGCTGCTGCAGGCATGAATAATACCATTCACACTAGATCACATTAGCCGGCTCTGCTGGAACAGCCGAGTGCATGGAATTGCTATCCGTGAACACCATCGCATTTATTTTGGCATTTGGCAACTCATCCGCGCTAATAACTTCTAAGCTTTAGTCTTATGATGAGGTTTAAATGAGCTCGGTCTGCAGCAAAAATCCTGTGCATGTTGAGTCGCTCCAAAATGAGCCTTTTAGCAGATGCTTTGCCTTTTGTAATCCTGCCTAAACCCCAAACCCCCCCCTCACCACCACCCCCCCCGACATGCCTGATGAGTTTCCCTCTCGCTCTCTCAGTCTTCCTGCCTCTACCTAACATACCCTGTCAAATTTGTCTCTATGGGATGCCGTTGCTAAGGCAACTGAGATCATTAAGCAAGACTTATATGCTTTCTCACTGCAACGCACGTAGACGCAATAATGACGGCGAAGACGCGCACACACATAGTCGAGCACACTAAATCAGCCGTTTGAAAAAAAAAACTACTGATGTAAATAAACAAAATCTACTTGTTTGCCCTCCACGTGCGGGGTTTCTCCAAACACCGCGCAACATTAGAAAAAGCTAAAACACTCCACCCTTCACCGGCTCCAAGAATGGGGGGAAAAAGAAGAAAGTAAAACAAATCCAGACTGACATTTCGGGCACAAGTAACCTTTAGTTAAATAATTCTTTGGTTTCCAGCACAACCCTTGCCCTGCCCTGATGGCCAGCACTAGTAGGAGCAAAAATTGCTATCGCCCCATCCTGAACATACATATATCACTGCTCAAGACTCTGGATTAATGGAGGTCAGGTTCAGTCCAGGGCTGGGAGAGAAATAGAGAAGAGAGAGAGAGAGAGAGAGAGAGAGAGAGAGAGAGAGAGAGAGAGAGAGAGAGAGATAGAGAGAGAGTTCCCTCCTCTAAACTCTAATCAAAAGCAAGATGAAATGAATGCTTTCGGTGATGGAAAGAGGGAGGGAGGACGGGAATAGTTTGGGAACAATGTAAAAGGCACAATTCAGAACCTCAAACTGAGTTGACCTAGTTTACTGCAGTGCTTAGAACCTTTGTGAAGAAGTTTAGCATTTCTAACACTTTGTTTAACTGGGTCAAGATGATTGAGAGAAGCAAGCTTATTTCAAAATGAAAGTCGAAAAAAAGAGCCATAATCAGAATAATTATTTGGAGGAGAATCTAGTGGGAAACAACCCAGAATTAGCAGTCGTAACAGGCTGTCAGTGGAAATAAAACAACCTGTCACTCCAATAAAAAGCTCATACTTCTGCAATAATATACACCAGAGTTAATACTCAGAGGTGGCAAAGTAGATGCATTAAAGCAGTTACAGATGCAATAAGCAGATAAAATGTCTAACAAATAAGGCACTTAACACAAAAAGCAATAAAAAGGTATTTGCTTGCAAATGGAAACTATTACATAAAGTATGATTGATAGAATTCCTATTAAAAAACAAACATTTCATTATATTGTGACATCCAGTTATATTGTGACATCCAGGAACTGACATTACATTTTAAATTGTACACAAATTGTAGTACTGATGAAATCTGTCTCTGAATTTACCAAATTTATTCAAACAAACATTATTCAACAAATTTTGTTTTGTAACAGTTTACAAGGTCTACGTCAAAACATCAGCTAAAATGATTGTTGGCATGAAATGGAAATTCACCCCATCTCTTATTGAACTTAATTTGCTTAATTTAAAAAAAAAAATTTTTTAGCACATAATTCTTAATCAAAATGTCATAAATCAATCTCCTCGTGAAATGACAGACTTCTCTTTATGTATTTATGACTTCAATCATTTAGTCTGATTTAACCCTGACCCTTTCTTACAATCGGTTTCAGATCTGCCTCCAGTCAATCAAAAACCAGGTCCCTGCTTTACATTTCTTTCTTTTTCAATAATCTGTTTCTGATCCGTCTCAGATATGCGTCACAATATGGAAAAAAAAGACTTGTTTCTATTTCCGTTATATTGTGACTTATATTGGGTATCAAACTAAAAATGAACAATACTTTTAAGGCTTATCAACAACCCAAAAAACAGCATTTGTTCCCATATTAGCTACATGAACATTTTCTGAAGGTAAAACATTTTCTTTTACTAAAAGACAACAAAACAAAATTTACTTTTTTTAATGCTTCCAGCTGCATGTCTTGGAAAGTGCCATAATCAATGCGGCGTGTTTGGTAGATCACAGACTCTGAGTTAATGCAGGTATCCCGCAGTGAGATGATAGGGATCGTTGGGGTGTGGATGTGCATTGCGGTATCTGTGAGCACCTTCAGAAGCTCCTTCATTAGCAATGCAATTATTCCACTGGGGCAAATGTACAGGGTGAAGAAGGTCAATAGAGGTGTATCAAGAGTTAAAGAGATGTAATTGCTGTCTCCTGGTATTGAACTGATAAGCACAATCACCCACTGAGTTCTGTAGGCCACTTAATCATGCAGAAGAAATTCCATCACAGTCCATTCGACACACTCTGTTTTTCCTCTAAAAACACTAAAACAAATGTTTTGAAATTATCGACACGCTGCTTTCCCATGTAAAACTGCTTGTAATTTCCTCCATGATCTCATGTAGACAAATCATAACTACTAATACATTGAGAGAATCATACATTAATAAGCATTTTCTATATGAGACAGGGAACATATAGAAAATCTTTTCTGCTTGAGAAGTCCATGTTTGCCAATATCACTGTTGCTCCATCAACTCTGAGCCCCGTGTGCAAGCAGTCCATTTAATCAAAGCCACTGACAGGATCAATAATGAGCCAAACACAATGAAAAATAAATAGGTTTCACCTCTTTTAGACATCGAAAGACTTTCAGTCAAGCAGCATAAGGATTGACGTGAGACCTGGTCTCTAAGGGTCAGCTATTTGTAGCTTGACTGCTTGCAGAGGTATGAGAGATAGAGAGGAGAGAGAGAGAGAGGAGGATATCGAGGGGGGGAGAGAGAGAGAGAGAGAGAGAGAGAGAGAGAGAGAGAGATTGTTGAGGAGGGGTTGCCAAAGTACTTTTATAGTAGTATTAACCTTGTATTATTGTGGGCTGCATTCTTGAGGGTTAAATCACCTCTCATCTGTCCCCTCCCGCAATGCCTGTCAGGGGGATAACCTCCCCAATGCCAAACTTCAAACTCTGCCACTGTCAGATATCTGTCCAGTTTCTAAACCAACACTAACTAACACCAGCACTAAACGGCCTTAACCCCAATCCACCAAGCTATGTATGCATGGTATCATTTTATGTCACTGACGCATTGATAACATGGGACTAAAGTCTCACTCTATACCTACTGTATATATTTCACTATTCTGGTGTGTTTTATAGATTTGACATTAATCTATAATTATTCGATTTCGGGTAATTGTGCTAGTATGTTTTTGTCATAACCATGATTGTCAGCTCCATTAACCTATATCTAGATTTGTCAGTAACAAATACTTGATACATTTTTGTATATGACAGTGTTGACACATACTGAGTGGTAAGTAAAAAAAAATTGTGAGAAATTGAAACCGGAAGATTGCACTGAATACACTTAAGACATTAAACAGTTGAAACCAAAATAATTCTGATACATAAACACTACTTTTCAGGTTTTGTAGCTTTGTCATAGTACCAAGAAGCAGCGATGTGCAATAAAAAGAGACTGCTCAAACATTTACTGTTATAAAGATTAATATCAACCTTGATCAAAATTAACTAGCAATCAGTACAACACTGGGGGGGGGCGGGGGGGGGGGGGCTACACAGCTGCTTCTGTGTTTTCCACTTTTCAAAGCTGTCATTGAACTCTATTTCATCTGGTTCCTCTTTGTTTTCTCCCCAGAGGGAAACACGCGGGCCGTCCCCAATTGATTTCAGACTTAAAGGTAACATAATCCACTCGATCTAAGTTGACTTGCATACATCTATAACCTTACGAATGCAAAAGGATTCAAAGCATCACATATTAGAATGTTTCAAGGAAAGAATCAATGTGCCGAAGAACATTGCAACCTCTGCGACATTCAAGGTTTGCCACCACGGAAATTCAGGAATAGAGTAAATAGAACACAGTTATTTTACATTACTAATAAATATTTATATAACTGGTCTCTTTAATTAATAAGTTTTGGTTGAACCTCTCATCTCGTTTAAATGTAATATACGTTATATATATATATATATATATATAATAATGAACATCTGATCCCAGACTTGTGATGTCAAGCAGAGAGTCGTCTCTAAATCCTCTATTTTCAAGTTCTTGTCTTTCTATTTCTTGTTTGTGTTGATGTGGAGAAAGCCTCATGCTTGCTTTGCACTAGTCATTTTTGCTGCTTTGCAATGTTACTTCTCCTTAAGGAGGAGCAGAAATACATCCTTTCTTGAGCTTTGCTTATTTGTGCATTTATCTTCCCTCTCTCTCCTTCTGTCATTTTTCTTATCCTGTCTCCCTCTTTCCCCACTTCATTCTCTCAATAGTGCTGCTTCAACATTTTCAGAGGTGTCAGAATAAACAACCAATCAGTGCATTATTTTTTTAATGGACGTACAAGGGCCTACATTATTTCTTTCTCTTTTCACTGTCTGCAGCTCAAAGGCAGAAGAACATCTCACCTGTCCCAGGACAAAGATGGGCAGCCTCATGATCCTCTCCTGCTTCAGGTGGTACGTAAGGGTCACAGGAGGAGATTGGGTACAGCTGCTGGCACGGCTCGGCTCATGGCTATCACAGACTGTGTGGACAACGGCACCCAGACCGACATCAGCTTCCAGAACTTTCTGAATGGGGACAGAGTGTCTTACCCGAGCAGTGGATCACCCATGCCCCCAACCTCTCCTCCCCTCGCACAGCTGGTGGAGCCATACCTGCTGAATGACCTGTGAGCATCTTCACTGTCCTCTGCCTCTTGATCAGTTCTTATTACTGTCTGTGAGGTGGACAAATGGTTTTTTTTTTTTTATTTTTTTTTTTTTTTACCTGACCTGAAACCTACTTCAGAAACATATTTCCTTTTCACAAGTGGTTCTTGGGCAGAAACTGTAATACCAACATCGTGGAATACTTCAATGTTGCCAACCATGAGGTGGATCAACAAGAAGAGCTGGAATATGAGGTGGGAAAACAAGAAATCATAATAGCCTTTTACATAACAGTAAACCACTACTTTGAACAAATTAAATCCCATTGATTTTTTTTTTTAAACCTGGGTAGTGTAATAATAATAATACAATTATTTTGAATACAGATGTCAAATACAGATTGGTTGATATATAATATAATATAATATTAAAAGGTGAACTTATTAATAAAATTGTCCTGGCTCACACAAATCCAAATAAAATGCAAACAAGCTAATTTTAAATAGATTGAGCTTGAAGGTTGATTACAAGTATGACCAGGAATAAAGCACATACTTTCACTAACCTTTTATTTAAAAAAAAAAAAAAAAGGCATGCTGTATGTTTCATTGTTCTTTCTACTAGTAAAACACGCACTCTAAGGGGAAAAAATGGGACTAGATGGGTTGATGCAAGACCAGTAACCCAAACACATTATCACAACCTACAATATCTCATAAATTTGCTCTAGCTGGCTTTCTGTCCTGGTGCATCTTTAAAGCAGAGTTTAATCTCTGCCCTATAAGCAGCTCTTCCTCTCTGTCTTTTCAGGAGGTGGAACTGTATAAGTCGAGTCAGCAGGATAAACTGGGGCTAACAGTCTGTTACCGGACAGATGATGAGGAAGACCAAGGCATCTATGTTGGGGAAGTGAGTGGCCACATGAAGCTGAATGTTATATTTTAGTGCTCAACACAAACATTGCTAAGTATTTAGCTGAGATATTCAAGTTATCCAGCTGATATTTCAACCCTGTTTTTAGGTGAATCCAAACAGCATAGCAGCAAAAGATGGAAGAATCAGGAAGGGGGACAGGATATTACAGGTATGTTTTTGCTCAGATGTGCTGCTAGAGTCAAATTACATCAACAACAACCACTAATGAACTGACATCATCATGTCATTACGTTCATCTGGGAGGTCAAGTGTTTCTAGAGACAATCAGTCTATAAACAGATAATTGGTGTGACAACCCACAAAATTACTCTAGAGAATAGAACAGCAAAGACAATGTGTCATGTTGCCTTTGTCTCAAAAAGTTCTTCATTTATTCTGGTTTCTGATGTGGCACGGACACATTCAGTACTAAGGACTAAGTCGCTAATGTTTTGATGATATGTTATTTTGGTAAAAGAGCTGACCTTTTTGTGTTTGAACGTAGCTGTGAATGAAGTCGCTGTCTGTCCCACATTAGATAAATGGGATGGAAGTTCAGAACCGAGAAGAAGCGGTGGCCATCCTGACCTGTGAGGACAGCACCAACTTCTCATTACTGCTGGCCAGACCAGAGATAGAGGTAAATAAATATAACACATGTGAAAGAGATAAGATCACATTAGAATAAAGAGGATAAATACATACTTTTATGAGAGTACATGCTAACAAAATAGAAAGAAATGTATTTTATATATCAATTATTTGTCCTAGACAGTAATATGATAAAACGGAGCAAATTGCTGCTTCTCATTACACCATATACTGTCTCTTTTTAGGAGAAACTTTAGGAGAAACCTTGTAGACAAAGTGGACACTAAAACGAACCATGCATTAACCATTAAATCATCCCCCCAAATCTCACATCCTCTGAGCAATTAAATGGTTTTCTAAACACACACATACAAGCATGATTCAAGTGCACACATACACACAAAAATAGGCTTTTTGAGGCAAGTTAATGGACCCACTCTGTCCCCAACGACAGCATATCCTAAAATGAATGGCTTATTTTGCTGAAGGAAGGGAAACAGAAGAAGTCTCACATCACTCAATGTCTCAATCATGTGATCACTCTTAGTGATGGGTGTCAAGGATTTGTGGCAGTTCCATTAACACTATTCCACAAGGAGATGAAGAGAGAGAGGGAACAAAGCTGCTTTACAGAATGGAATGGAAAAGTGCTCCATTAGAAAGACATGCACATAGGAGACGTAATTGAAGGAATTGATGGAAGGTATGTGAGAGAGAGGGCAAATGAAGAGGTAGAAGCAAAGGTACACTATAGGAAGGAAGGATATCATGCTTTTTTTTCCAAGGACATAAACTAATCCATCTGATGAGACTATGCTAATGCACTTTGTGCAAATATAATGTAAAACTTTAACCAGTGCTGGAATTTTACTTCTGCATTTATATTTATTTGTTTAGCAGATGTTTTCATCCAAAGTGACTTATAAATGAGAATAACACCAGCATAAGCAATTAATATGAAGTAAATCTTAAAGTTGTCTGTGCAAGCAAATTTATTGTTTTATTTAATACAAATTTAACAGCATTTTTACTCTTGCACCACACAATTATAAACTGTTCTAAATGAGAACCTATTTCAGAGCTGTATATATGGTGTTCTGAATTTCTGACTTTGTAACTGTCAATTTTTCTGCAATTTCTGGGGAGCCAGTGGTGATATTGAAAAAATGGCTGTTGGTTATTGTGTGCAGCCGGCAAAAATCATCCATCATGAGCACAGCCATCAGCTAATGAATAAAACAGGGAGCTCATTTCAGCCAACGCTCAGCACTAACAAGATCAGAACAAAAAGGGGGCCATTTTGTACCGACTCTTCCATCTACATCACCCACGCTCATCACACAAAATGAGTAATGAAGAACCGAAAACCAAAAACAAGTGGAGCTGTCAGACCAACACTCTTAAAAATAAAGGTGCTTCAAAAGGTTCTTCACAGTGATGCCATAGAAGAACCATTTTTGGTTCCACAAAGAACCATTCAGTCAAAGGTTCTTTAAAGAACCATCTCTTTCTTACCTTTTTATAATCTGAAGAACCTTTTTTCGCCACAAAGAACCTTTTGTGAAACAGAGAGGTTCTTCAGATGTTAAAGGTTTTTTTATGGAACCATTTAGACAAAAAAGTTATTTTGTGGCATCGTGAAGCACCTTTATTTTAAGAGTGGAGAGAGTAAGAGAATGGGGTATTAGAGAGCAGAGACATAGATCCGAGAAAGGAGGTTTTGACTTACAGAAAGAGATTACAGGCTGACTAAATCAAGAAGGAGGAATGAGAGACAAATATGCTTAAGAAATGTCACAGGCATACCTGTGACCAACCTGTGTTGCTCTTAATAAAGTTCCATTCTATAATCAATTGGAATTGCAACTGATTCTTGGCTTGCACCTATAGACAAAGATACTCATGGAAACAAGTCCACATACTTCAATTAATCTGTATTCCTCATAATCTGATTTGTAGCAAGAACATCACAATTTTCACAAATTAAAATGAACAATCGACATAATATGAGTAGAGTGCCACGTATTGTTAAGAAGTATCTCACAATAAAATTTTATTTGAATTGGAGTCTCATGATCATGTAAGATAAATCTTATGTACTATGTAATACGTATATACATCTCACATGTGAAAATCTCTCATAATAGTTGTTCAAAATGCCAGCTTACTATAGTCACATTAATATGTATACGCATCACACAACACCTACAACACATATATGATATATAATATATATATATATAATTCGATATATATATTTGTGTGTGTAAGTATGAAAATACTAGACCTCAATGTGGTTTAATAATAATAGGCCTCATAATTTGTGCTTTACAACTAAACATGTTGCACACATTTAAACAAATGTCTATATTGCCATCTAGTGTTGAAACGCATTACTGCATGTATTTACTTTTATGACAATAGATGTTCAACCTCTAACTCTTCCCTCTTACTTTCTTTTTCCCTTCCCTTCCTTTGTGCCTTTCACCTAAGACGGACACTCATTTGGACCCAGAGGAGATTGACTGTGAGTTACCTGTAGGGATGAATGTGGACAGCCTTAATACTTCCCATCTGTCAGGCCTGTATCATTTCCACCAACAGAGACCCCAAGGAGGCATTCCTGAGGAAAATCTACATCGGGAGACACCCATGCTCAGCATAGCAACCCTCAGCAACAGTCAAGAGCTTGACAGTGGTGTGGGCCGAACAGATGAGAGCACAAAGAACGAAGAATCCTCTGAGCATGACATCCTTCTGGGCGATGAACAGACCAGCGCCTCCAACACAAATGCCACCAACACGCCTGGCAGCTTGCGCAAGTTCAGGCCTGGCAGGAGTGGCGGAGGAGGGAACGACACGCCATCGCCGCTGTTCCCCCTCCGAGAGCTTCACCTTAGCACAGACTCACTGGATTGTGGAAGTGTGGGTGGTGGGTACCTTCATGATCCCGTCAGTGGGATGATAATGCCGGGCCTGACAGAGGAGGAATGTGAGAGGTACAAGCAGCTTCTGGAAATCAAGTGTCGGTATGAGAAGAGGATGAAGAAAGTGCAGCAGGTTCAAGAAGAGCAACAGAAAGAAGGAGAGACACAAGTGGAAGCTGAGAATAGGGAGGAGACTCTGGCTGAAAACAGTAACGAGAACCTGACTCCACATGAGATGGCGCTTTTGGAAGAGGAAATGAGGCACCTTGAGTTCAAGTGCCGGAACATTCTACGGGCACAGAAGATGCAGCAGTTAAGAGAACGCTGTTTAAAAGCCTGGCTGATGGAGGAAGAAACATCTGGCAGGGTGTCTGCAGAACCTCAGGGGTCTCCACTGTACGAACTGTCTGACATCAACGAACTTCCAGAGAAGGAACGGTCAGACAAGGACAGCACCAGCGCTTACAACACCGGGGGAGAGAGCTGCAGGAGCACACCTATGGTGAGTGAGCATCGACTTCCAGTTTCTCAGCTTGATGAGTCCACAAGCCCTCTACCAAGTAGACACAGGGACCGATCAACCTGGAGTGAAAGAGGACGAGCAAGCCTCAACAGTTCATATTCACCAAGCAGCTACAAGAAGTTTCAGACTAACACCCCTATGAACCAGAAATTCTGCTCACTCACAAGAGAAGGAACCATCCGTCGCATGCCTGAAGGGGTGACACAAGGTGGAAATTCTAGGGTGAGCAGCCATAACAGGAATGGTGGTCGCAGTGCTGAGTCAAGTCCTTACTTCACTCGACGCCGTCATTCCAACTGCTTCACTCCAGAGCGCTACCAGAGTTGCATGCATCTGGGATCCTCACTTTCTGAGAGTTCTGGACCTTTGGATAGAGCTGTGGAAGGAGAAAGTGAGGCACCAATGGGCGGCAGTGACCCTGAGGGCCATGGGAATGCCACCTTGGGGTCGTTGCCTCACCCCAGCCCAGTGAAGCTTTCTCTGGCCTTACCATTGCCACTTCCCCCTGCGTCACCACGCATGGAGTGGAAGGTGAAGATAAGAAGCGATGGGACCCGCTATGTGGCCAAACGTCCTGTCCGAGACCGGCTCTTGAAAGCCCGAGCTATGAAGATCCGTGAGGAGCGTAGTGGAATGACGACTGATGATGACGCAGTGAGCGAAATGAAGATGGGTCGCTACTGGAGCAAAGAAGAGCGTAAGCAACATCTGCTGCGGGCCCGCGAACAGCGCAGACGCAGAGAGTTTATGATGCAGAGTCGCTTGGAATATATGAGAGAACACGGTCTGGACATGGGCAAGGAAAGCCAGTCGGAGTCAGGGCAGAACCCAGCCTCAATCCTGGAGCTCAGTCAGAAAAAGAGCTCCAAGAAACGCAACCGACGCATACTGGACAACTGGATCACCATCCAAGAGCTACTGGCACATGGCTCTCGCTCTCCAGATGGGACAAAGGTGTATAATCCTCTTCTGTCTGTTACCACAGTCTGATGGTGTGGAAGGACAACAGGAAGATAATCTATTTTATAGTTCTCAAAAGTTTCAAGCGTCATCTTTCTACATTAATAATATGGCTAAGCAACGTCTAGCAACTATCGCCCTCTCTAATTTAATTTCAACAAATCCTATTTGTAACGAGTACTTGAAGTAAAAATATCTGAAAGTCCCAAACCAGACAAACTTACTTGAGAAGCAACACTAGATAAGACTTGTTTTCATAGATACTTATCAGTTGTTTTTAAATTGATTATACTCAGACCAATATAAAATATATTACTTCTCTTAAGTCTTAGTGTTGCTTCTCAAGTAAACATACCTTTCAAAGATTTTTTAGGAAAACAAATAAAAAAACAAAAAAATCAAGTCAATGTTTATGGGTGGCAGTACTTTAAAGTTTGTGGAAAAACTTGATTTTCTTGATTAATGAATGCCACATTGTATTGCTTCTCAATAGACATGATCACTCCTCTGAGGTCAAACAACTGCTTTTGAGGATTTCTGTTTAACTTTAAACTGAAAACAGCGCATGGCTGAGTGACAAAGACACTCAGAAGATTATGAATGTTGACTGAACGTACACAGACAAGCACAACGCATACACCACAAACTGTACAGGCAGACAGGTCTTAGTCAAAATCTGCTCGTTGCAAGCAAACCTATTGGACAAATGAAATTCAATCGGTAACTTCCTCACAGCTGCACAAAAGACAAACAATGATTCAATTTCGTAACTCTTGAATTTTCATGGAGAATAATGGGGGGATGGAATAACAATAAGATTTTTGTACAATTTACTGCTCTGACTACAACATCATATAAGTGCTTAACCTGTGCAGACACAATCATGTTAAACTTTCCTACAGAGATGTGGTGCTGAACATTTATACTGCTTGTTTGTGATGGTCTGATTACACTATTCTTCTGTACTGTTCATTATGACCAAAACACGACAAAAGCACAATTTAAGCCACATTGTGCTTTTTAACTTTGAATGTATGGTAATTATTTTCCCTAACACCCTAAGTCATCACGGATAGACTTTCACAAGCCTATGAGGCCTAGTGCGGACACATACTAATCACCAGCAAAAGGGGAAGCACAAACACACACTGAATTCATATGAAATCTAACCAGCTTCAAAATGAAAACAGATTGTACATTTTAATATACTGTTATTAGGAACATTTAACCTGAAGTGGTTCCCACAAGTGTAGCAAAGGAGTTAAAAATGAGGGGATATTCTTATTCATGAATAAATTAATGATATACGAATTTGTTAACATATTTGTAAGTGTTCAAAACTGTTTGAAGATTTTGTAGAAAATGGCCTTAAGAGTTTTGACCAGTTTGGTGATGAGAGCCACTTGTTCTGCTCAACTAATTTTGCATGATTTTAACTATGATTTTGACTATACTGTACATGCCAGAAATACACAATGAACTTTAGTGGAGAACTTCCATTTCTAATATATACAAATGTATGTGACCAGAGGACTTTATCCAGCATCATTTGCCATTTCTGTCTTGGTGTTCGATAAAAATTTAGAAATCTACAGTTATACTCATATGGTACCTGTTGATTGATATCAATAGTCCTGATTATACAATGTGTAATGTGCATTAGTTCTTGAGTGGTTATTTCAATGCATCACTGAGACCGTATAAAATATAACATTTTAGACAAATAAAACAATTTTGTATGCTTAATATAAATGTCAACACCCTGATTTCATTCTTGGATGCACACAACACACACATTCATACTGTACACACACAAAAATAGAGTAACACACAGACAAATAGTCACTCAGAAATATATGTATATATATAAAAAAACAACTTTCCAACAGCAAGAACATGTTTTATAGAATGAGAGCAATAAATTATCACATCATTTCTCTGAATTAATTCTGCATTGAAACCTCATACATATATACAAATAAAATTTCATACAATTAATTTTAAATATAGGAACTGCTCTTACACACGTACTGATAAAATTTTACAATTACAATTCGTTCCAAGCCCCACCCACAGGTCCTTAAAATGTAAACAATTGTTCAAGTTCCCATTCCCAGCCAGATATCGATTCCCCAGTCCAGTGCAGAGTAAATATGGCATATGTATATCAACTAATATATACATTCAGGTTTATACAGCATCATTCAGCTAAGTGCAGACATGCAACACGGGGCACGGTGGCGCAAGACATTAGAGTGTCCATAAACCAGAACACACTTCTCAAAAACTACTGGATTTTTTTTTACATCATACATCTCTGCTTTATTTGCATTTGAGCTCAGCATGCCCCAGGCTTTCAGGACTTTTAATACAAGCACAAGAGCAAAGCGTTAGAGAGAAGCAATACTGCCCATAGGAAAAAAATGTGAAATGTAGTGAATGGCCCTCTAAATTCAGATCACGTCACAGATTATGAACAGGGGCAAGGAGTTCCTGTTTGTCAACAAGGGCCTTAAGGTTTCCGGTTATGGGTAATGCTAGCAGATTTGAAGTACTGGAATCCATTACCTGAATAAACAGTATTGTAGTTTGACTAAACATAATTTATATAGGCAAAGAAAATAATAAAAAATAAATAAAGCAATAAAGATAAATGACTGGGACTAGGCAGCAGAGATTAATATTCTTATTTAAGATGTTTTGTAGGACATTCAAAATGTTTTACATTTTATAAGTATAAAAATAACTCCTCAACACTAACACATCACTAATGTAATACTGTGAATGATTCTGCTTAATGGAGAGAGAATGGCCCATTTTGGTTGTCTAGGGGAAAAGTAAGGAAAGATAGAGGGACTGTTTGGAGGGACACAGATGGTATTGGAGCTTTGGATACTAGGCACTGATGATCTTTAACTTGTGTATGTGCAAAACCAGAAACTTTTAGCAAAAAGATCTTCACATTTAAAGATGCTTTTACAGCTTCTCAGTGTGAATGAGTGTGTGCGTGTGTGTGAATGTAAGTTCCCTAAACACGCTTTCATATAAAAAAAATAAATAAGAGGGCACTGACATTGGACATGCAACTCAGCGTAAATTCACAATATTAAACGAGTGAGTTGCTCAAGTATGTATGGCTTCTGGCAGCGGGTTTAACACGGATCATACAGCTTTTATGTGGATATAGTTTTACAAACTTGCAGCAAAACATTTACCTGAAATTAGCAGTCCAATTAGTTTGCTAAACATTAATTGTACACACACACACAAAAACCCTAGCCTGTTGGTCTGTCTAAAAAAAAAGCTCTTAGAAAACACTCAGCACGGCACTCTGCTAAAACATATCCATGTATTATATTTGTAGCTTTTACACCAAAAATAGCAAGAATTATATCAGTAGTATTTGACATCATAATAGTAATAAAGTCACCCATTACAATTACCCATATCCAGACATTCTTTTTCAAATTCAGTTACTTCTAAATATTTATGATATCTGTAACACATTTTGACCATCGAAGCTGTACAAAACCAAGCCCATAAGTACAGATTTTACTTCAAAATTTCAATGACACTCTATGCAAACACCCTGCTCCTTCAACAGGCCATCCAAAGAAAATATAACACTGATCTCAAACCTCCAATGACAAACCTTTACAGTAGGCACTAAGGTTATGTAATGATGAATTGCCAAATATAAATGTTTCATTGGTCAGGTGAGACTGTTTAAGTAGTAAAGATGAAAATAATAGTGAAATGGTGACGCTAAAAGGGAAAGAGAGATGCTGAGGTAACAGGAAATAAACAGATCCATGTTCTCATTATTGGTTGCCGTTAGTCATGACACTTTTGTGTACGTTGCATTTAGGTTAGTATGCTTAATTGTCTTATATAATAGCAACAAAACAAAACAACAAAATATCTACCAAACAATTTAAAATCTCTTTCTACACATTCGCAAATGACATATTTTGGCGCAAATGACATCTTGACTTCACTGAGGTCTTCAAAAAAGTGTTTTTTTTCTGTTATGGCTGACTTATTGCAAACCGGATGCCCAGCCTCTTCAAGACAAAAAACAAAACATTCTTCAAATGGTTTAAAAATGATGTTTGTTTGTTTTTTACTGTGTAGTGATACAAGTTTTCTTTTTTTGTCAATTTTGAGAAATGAATCAAGCAAACATTTTCTGACTGACCCTGAAATGATTGTCATCTGAGACGCATGAAAACTGAAAGACTATGAATGAAAGTTCATTTTTTTTTATATTTTGCACTCATCTGTCCAGTTTTGTCTCCATGTTGAGTGTTTAAAGAGTTCACCATTGTCGTCTTCTGACTTCTGTACAGTCAAACTTGGTCTCTTAAACTCCAGATCATCAGTCCGACTTAAAATTGGCACCCCCTTTCTCCCTGTAACCCTTTCCTTTGGCAGCCATGCATGTCAATTTCAACTCGAACTCTTAAAATACACTTCATTTGCTTCACCACTGTCTCCATTAGGCTTCTTAGATCTTCAGTCGGAGATTTGATGCTGTTACACAGCCTTTGTTTTGAATGGCGGCCAACAGCAAGATGCCATTCAGGCTAGCAATGAGCATGTAGCCGGCCAGGATTCCCGCCCTACACGTGAGGGAAGCGGATATGGAAGTAACAGAGTCTGAGTATGGTGTGCTTCCGCTTGCCTGGGCTCCGGCTCCTCCGCGTTGGGACCCTGCGCCCTCTGCCGCGGCTCACCCTTACACCACCGTGCTGATGCGGTTGATAGGTTTGGATTTGGAGCTGCCGACCGTGCCGCTGTTGCTGGCTCCACCTCCTCCTCCACCTCCTGGGCCACCCAAATGCAGCCCCATGTGTCCTGGGAGCTGCGGGGCAAGTGGGGAGAGTGGGGTAAGAGGGGTCAGGGGGGTATGTGGGGATGAAGGAGGAGGTAACGGGGAATGTGGTGGAGGAGGTGGAATGGAGGAGAGGGGTGGATACTGTGGGATGTAGTGGGCGACGCCCTGGGGTATGTAGCGGGCGGTGATGGCGGATGGCGCCTGAGGGGGCGGCGAGAAAACGAAGTGAGTTTGATGGGCGGAGTGATCCAGTAAGGGGTGTGGGCTGTGGGCGTGGATGAGATGGCTGTGGGCATGAGAGTGAACGTGGGAGTGGGCGTGAGGGTGGGGCTGAGAGTGAGACAGGGTGAGAGGAAGCTTGCCGGTAGGACCGGTCACCCGTACGTGGCGTATGGGATTGGGATGCATGTGGTAAAAGGTGAAAGGGGCGATGGGGGAATTGGGCGAATGCGGGGACAGAGGCGGAGGGGTGCAGGCCATATTGCCGTAGCGGCCTTGCTGCATAGCATGATGGGATAGTTGCTGCTGGAACTGAGCATGTGAAGGAGCAGGCGGCCCGCGCCGTGGGAGGGACCCTCGTTGTAGGGTATGATGGATAGCGGGCGGATAGCCAGGGGCGACGGCCTGCATGTGGTACCGATGATGATGGTGCCTCATGTGGGGGTGGAGGCTGGCCAAAGTTGTTGTGGCAGTACTGAGCATGCAGGGCCTGGATCTTGGATGGCCCACCGGGGTCTGACTGGATGAGGGCGGAGGGGGACAGAGGTGGCGGCCCTCCTGTAGTAGGAGGTGGCACGGGGGCCGGGTAATGTGGCCCGGGGGGAGTAAGGGGAGCAGGGGGTTTGGCGCGCTTGCTCCCAAACAGGGAGCCCAGGAAGGAACCGGAATTGCTCCCTCCAGAACTGCTCCCCGGACCCCCACCTCGATCGCTGATGCCAGGGACCCCGCCCATATTGCCTACGGCGTTGTGAAGTTGCCCCGGCCCACCCCCCACCCCTACTCCGGGGCTCAGGATGGGGCGGTGAGGCCGGTAGTCTTCCAGCCCATAGCAGCCGGGAACGGCGCCCCCTATGGCCAAGCGTTGATGTGGCTGAGGACTGTTAATGATGGATCCCTACAGTGTGCACAAACACACAAAGCCAGACAGTCATTACACTGGAAATCTGAGTAGATGGCCAGTCTTAGAACTTATGAGTTACAAGTGACAGGCATTCCCCAGATACTTTTTTCAAATAAATAATGCATGTTACTTCTCAAGAACACACCAATATTAAAATTCATTATAAGAGATAATGATTTCATGCAATAACCAATTGGTTCTCTATTAAAATTCTACAAAAAAAAAATTCTAATTTACAAAAAGAGAAAAATAAAACACTAAAACAAGTGAATGTACAAAGTACAGTGTAAAACAATATGATTTACAATATTATATTTAAAAACACCAATAATTTACTGTTAAATGTTACTGTAATGACTGAATTCACTTGCAGAACTTGAAATTAATATATTTTATTTCTAATGTGTACTTTTAATTTCTGTACTATATTAATACATTTGAATGATTTCCATTTATCAGCCAATGGTTATAACATGAAAATAATTACAGCTTATTGGTATCAGCCAGAATTTTTGTAATGGAACATCTAAAAAAAAAAAAAAAAAAAAAAAACAGAGCAACAATTGATATTGATACTTAAAAGTACAAGCACACAAGACGTGAAACATCACTGTACTCACATCTCCTGCTCAGTGACAACCCAAAAAGCTTTTCAGCATTAAATACAAACAGACTCAAACAACTTGCCAAAGTTAGAAATGACAGTGTCACTTTCACAAGCCACAAAATCAGTCAGATAACAAAGTAAAGCTTCCTCATTATAGAATCTCACTCATTTTACATGTATTTAAACATGCATCTAAACCTCTAAAACTGAAGCAGCTCTCAGACACTGATTGGGGCCATTAATTTACCAGAGCAATGCATTAGTCATAAGCAACTGCACCAGGCATAACATATTAGAAATGCTGCATGCAAAGCAAACACCAATTAAGTTTTTTACACAATACGGATTAAAACATGCTGAACTACATCACAACAATCAAAAATTCATGCAAAGCCAATGTTTTTAAACACAGAGGTCTCATGCATTTAAGAAAGCTGAAACACAAGATAATTTAATGTTATTATGATTACAAGCCGTTAGCAGATCTGCCTGACTTACTTCTATAGTACTATCCAAAGAGCCAACACTGTTTCTACGGCCTCGCTTTCCTGTATCCAACCAAGCACAGCAAGGTCAGGGTCAAAGGTCATGGAGAAAACATCTTCTAAAATATCAATACTGGGTGTTTGGCCCTGGATGATCCATTTTCAATGAACAAATATCTACAAATTGTGTACAAATTGTAAATGTCTCCTGACAAAACTCAACTTCACATCACTGAACTTGATATTGGCTGTGTTTAGAAGGCATTTAAAACAGTAGTGTTTGTCACATGCCCACATTACATTTAATTCTGCGAGTTATCCTCTATAAAATGGCTATTTTGTATTTTTATATAATTTGTGTAAAAATATGTTAGCACTTGGCAACCCCATCAAACACTGAGTAAGAAAAAAACATTTGGCAGATATTACTTAGAAGGTCAAAGTCAAGATCATTGTATTGTTGGATACAGTATTTCTGCTCCATTATATACTGCACATCTTTAAAAAAATGTATCATCTGTACATTATATGCATACAGAAATTTTGCATACTGTGACAGTGTACATACGAATCATTGCAAAAAATTATGAGCATGCTATTCCAGACACTTGTTTAAAAAGCCTTACGCAAGGACATAATGTGCCATTAGAGGGCAGTGTCTGTCAAACTGTACTTGGTTATAGAAGTTCAGCACTTCTATAGTTCAGCTTCAGCACTCACAGAACGCCTTTCATGATCAAACTATGGTGGAATTATAAATATTTCTCCCAATAGAGAGAAGCCAAAAACTAATTTAAATTAGGGCTATCAATAGTTTATAAAAATAATATACACTAATTTATTTGTAATTAATCCAATTAATTAATGTCCATATTTGAGTGAAACTAAAAAGACATTACATTGTGGCAAACAAGAAAAAGCAATGAATAGAAAAAATTGGCTTAAGAAATCAAATTGTTTGTTTTACAACATAGGTCTGTCAGCTGCCTACAGTCCACAGAAATCCATAAAGCATCCATAATTAAAATGTGCTAATACTTACTGCATTGTTATGCTATAATTCCATTAAATGAACACATAAAACTGACAGCTGTAGTTTAAATAGAAGGGAGTTTTTTTTGTGTGAATGTGCGTTGTACCTGTCTCAGAGAGGTCTCTCAGTGAGGAGCTAAGTGCTGTTCGTTTAAGCCCCTCCCCTGCTGTGTATGTGTCATCCAGACTGGGCCTACCCAGAGTGCCGTTCACAGCTTCAGTCTTTATTCCGCCAACCCCGCCCCCATCTCCACTCAGGAGCCCTGGACGCATCACACCTTTCTGCTTCTCTAACTCAGCTATGGAGAAGAGAGACCAGGGGTTAATGCTGGCAAAAACGGACTATTACCATAATGAACAATAACCTTAATTAATAATTAATCAGATACACAGCAAATTTCAGAAATTTCAGCTTGCAAACAGGAAAGGAACTTCATGCTTTTGATCTGTCATGTGTGAAACAACAGGTCACATTAAAGGATTTCTTACACTCTACACGGTATTTCTCCATATCTTGAACCTCAGCGATGCTCTCACGCAGGTCACTGGTGAAGCGCGTTCGGTCCTGCTGGCTTGGCGCATTGAACACAATCAGGACCTTACGCTCACTGCCAGGCATCGCTGATGTCAGTCTGATACCATGAGGATAGTCTGAGAGAGAGGGACAGAGAGAGGGTAAATGCAGTCAATTAGAGAGAGACCCAGAAAAAGAGGGATGTGCTGTGTCTCATGTAATTAGTTATAGATCTTTCATTCTGACAAAATCCACAGATACACACAAGTACTGTACTTCAGCATGTCAATGTGTAGGAAAGATATATTTCATTCAAAATATATGGTCTTAACCATGTGGAATAATTCTTCAAACTAATTTATTTTCTTTTAAAGATGTGTAGATATTTTTTTAGTGGAAAACAAGTCCAAAACAAACACTGATTAAGATAAATAGAAAACAGACATTCCACAGATGTTCCCAATTAACAGCACATCCACAATAGAGGGTGAGGATTTTCAGATAGACTTCTTTTTCTCCTTCATATGCTGCTAAGAAACCAAAACACCACCTACATGAAAGCAAGGAAAGGGTAACGAGAGAGCACGGAGATGAGATAAGTGGTGGATGATCAGATGAGAGTGATGGTGGATGAGAGCAGAGTGTGTAAACGAGCTGGAATGGAGTGATAGTATAAATAAAGAAGGAGGGACAGATGGTCAGACAGATGGAGGGATGAATATACTTACAGGAGTTCTGGAACATATGAACCTGCATCTCCACCAGGGGAAAAGACTGTCTGAAACTGTACGTCACAGATGTCTTCTTCTTCTGAAAGATCTTTGTTACCTGAAGTCGGGAACATAAGGGATGTTAGGCTGTGTAGTTTCATCATTATACATACACATACCCTTAACACAAAATTGCTTAGATACATATGACTTTTTTTCCCCCCTTGTGTCTAAATAGATGTACTCTAGGCCAAGACTGGCAATTTTGAACAAACTAAAATATAAGATTTGATTTGTTTAACTTGTTTTGGCCACTGCATTATTTCCGTACTTCCATTTGTGCTATTTAATAATTTTGATGACTTTACTATTATTCTAAATTATTAAAAGAATAAATAATATGTACAAATAGGTGTTAGTTTTGACACCTTCTCGTTCTTTATGTATTCAACAATTGTTATTATTAGTAGTAGTTGCAGTAGTTCTATGAATAAATATCTAATATGTATGTATAAAGAATATGTTATTTTTGTCATTTTGGCTGCAGCGAGGACCAAAAATGGCTTGATTGTGACCAATGAATTACCTGTAGAGATATTTTATATGTATTAGGGGTGGGTGATATAGCCTCAAAATTATATTACGATATTTCAAGAATATTTGCGATAACGATATTTATGACGATATAAAAAAAATATGGAACAACGTTTTATTGGTGATTGCAGCTGGCAGGCTGCAGCATTTATTAGTGCAAACAAAATTAAGGGCATTTTTCATTCCTTTTCCAATGAGCTACTGTCATCGATGACAGACTACCTAATTCGAAGTGTAAATCATGGCAGCAGAAGCAGCTGTGTGTTCGACTTGAAGCAGACCAATCGGTGTATGACATCAAAATACCACGAGAGTGACTTACCCTTTATTTACACTGCACGCCTCTGCGGCATGTTGTGGCTCCGACGCGGCCACCAGAGCTAGTCTCTAATCACAATAATTGTGTTTACACCAGCCGCGCCGCGGCACGTTTCAGAAGTGCGCCGCTTTGCTAAAGATAGGCATCTCGCCTATTTTTGACGGTAAGACTATGCGTTAAAATATGCTCTAGAACCGCTCTCGTGATACTTTGATGTCATTAGGGTTGGGTATCGTTAGAAATTTTCCGGTTTTCCGTCGTTCCTCCGCTACCATTCCGGTTCTGATTTCCGGTTCCATGTACATTTAAATTTTTTTTTTTTTTTACTATTTTACCTTCATTGAATGTAGTGTTGCTGGAAAGTAGTAAGTAATGTTGAGTAATGCATGTGCATCAAATTTGATGTTTTTTACACTATCAATAACATTTTGCTTTTCAAGCAGGAATAAGCTGGTTGACCAAATAGTCCCTTGAGGGCTAAGACACATGTTCATTTCCCTAAATTAATGAAATATTAACTTTTATACTTATAACCATGTATACACACACTTCATAAAGCCCCTATATTACAAATAATAATGCAGTCAGGAGATAATGTGATACAATGAGTGGTTTCCACATTTTTAAACATTTAAAATGCATTAAAATAAATATTTTCTATCACTTTGTTTATCACTCCTGAAATGACCTGTACACTAAATAATCGAACCCTTATACTAGCATAACAATAGCAGTCTATTTATTTAGTGGCCAAGTGAAGTCAGTATGTCATAATGACAATTGGAACAAAAAAAATGTAATTTAGTGGCGGCAGGAGCTGTGCGCTGCCGGTACATGAACAGTCAGACAAAACAACGTGAACAGTTTTTATCAAATAGTGCACGTACAGATCGCGGAAAAACGATGTATTCGGCAGTTAAAGACGCGGCTGTGTCTGGAGTGCTCGTCATGGGAATCATTTTTCTGTTATTTGGTTTGTGACAACCTTTTCAGGAAACGCCACTGCAAGGGTGCTCACAGCGCTTGGTCACGTGTCGCATTAGAACCGTTTTCGGAACTGAAACTTAGAAATTGCTCACGGTTCCGATTCTTTTCAAAAAACAGAACTCGGTTCCCAACCCAAGATGTCATACACTGATCAGTCTGCGCAGCGCTGCTTCAAGTCGAACACACCTATTGGGTTTGTGTTGTTGTTGTTGTGCGCACCAGGGAACGTAAATGCGCCATACGTCATCACAACGCTATATCATTGATATCGTGATATGACACTTTTTTTATCATGTAAATTTTATACCGGTATTATCGTGGACGGTATGATGTGGCACACCCCTAATATGTAAATACTGTAAATAAAACAATGACATTAAATCTAAATATATATTTATAAATCCAGAAGATAAAGTTGTAATTTTAAATATAAATTTTTTTAAATCTAAATATACAGTTATAAGTCTGAAATTGTACAATGTAACTCAGAATACAGTTATATAATATAGGCTAAATGTTCTTGAATTTTTTAATGAAAACAGTAGGCCTATACATCTTGTATACATTAATCAATGCAAATATTGTACTATTATATAATTATTGTAAGTGCACATGACTCTAAACCCAAGTGAGTATTTTTCTTCTACTATATCTTCTGACAGTAATTAGGCAAATATGCGGTAAGTGAAGACTCACCACTAGCAGGTCATTAAAGAGGAAGACCTCACGCTGGTGAACTCCACTCCGCTGGGGTCGATTGGGGTCCGGGACTTCATACAGCTGACAACAGCACACTAGCCTGCGATGTGGCAAAGAAAGCACCTGCACACACACAACATATTAAAATACAGCTTGGTTTGTTTCACACTAAACCACACAAATAAACAAACTAGAGATCAAATTCCCTTTTTACTACAAGCTGAACAACAATATGGAGTTTCAACCACAAGTATAACATGCATGAGTGAAACACATGGTTTGACTCACAGGTTTCTTGCCCACGATGACCCTCTCCACAGCCTGCACTTGAGACACATGGTCATCGTTTGTCCTGAGTTCCCATTTCTGAATGCGCTGGTAGATGCCCACTAACATATCCCTGGGAATATCCTGTCCATTATCCACTCCTGCCAATAAAAATGAGGGGGAGAATGAGCAAGATACAGATGGTGAAAACTGCTGTACTGTCTTCAGTTGGAATCCAAAAATCAATCTGATTTAGCTGAAGGTATATTGGATTGGATCACCTCTAAGGTTCTTGATAAAATCCTCCAGCTTCATCTTCCTCTCAGCTTTGACATTGGGGCTGTACATGTCTGTGTTGAGAAGGATGATGGCAAATGCCAGGATGAAGATAGTGTCTGGGTTCTGAAACTGGCGGACAAGTGCAGGGTTGCACACGCAGTATCTCTGACTGTGAGAAAGAAAGAAGTTTTACTTTTCTTTTTGTTCATTTTTGAAAAACTTGTTATCTTTGCTGTTTACCTCACATTGCGCTATGGAGGCTCTCTCCTATTTATTTATTTATTTGATTCCTCAGTGTTTGCTAAACGTTCTGTAATTAGTAGTTGGTATATAATACAGCATGTGGTGTGTGCCATGCCTCATCTTATTCGTTTTTGTTAATAAACATTTTGTAAGCTAGTTTGTCATTGTATCTTACTGATTTAATGTTGTTGTGCTTTTTAATGAAGAATAACAATGAATCCATCTTTTGTTTTAGTCTTAAAAAAATGAAAGGTGTGTAGATGTATGTAAGCAAAACAGTGACAACAAGATTGCGAATTCAAAAGTGAAAGCATCTGAAGCCCTACTGATGAAGAAGAACGGGTTGAATGTTAACCACTTTGGTTTCCATATAACTATAAACTATGATAACAGTTCATTAGCATGCATTGAATAATCCCCCATGTTGTAGAGCAAAAAAAATTAAATAAATCATGTGCTCGTGCGACCAGCTGAGAAAGTTAGTTGCAAAAGAGCGAACAGTGGGAAGAACGAGTCTGGAGCCCTGAACTATGAAATGCAGAGAAAAGAGCAAAGGGTGAGATGAAAGCAAAGGCTACCTGAAGGCCTCTACCAGTCTCTCCACCTTCTGGGCTTCCCCCTGAACCTTAATCTGAGCCTGAAACTTCCTCAGGGCGTCATCCAGATCCATGCCCGAGAAATCCATCTCATCCAACACACAGCTGAGAAAGAAAAACAAAAAGAAATATCGCTAAATTCTTCTGCCAACATGTTTTAGTTGATTTTTTAGCCTGTGTCTGATTTCAGTTTTTTGCCCCCAGGCTGGTGTGAACAGCATATGGATGCTTTGCTACAGTCTGGGGTTGGAAGACAGGAAAAACATCACTACTAACTCCAACACATCCTTGTTGAACTGTTTCTGACGGTTTCCCAGAAACTCCCCGATCATCTGTCTACTCAGGCCTTTCCTCTCCAGGATGAAACGTGCAATGCCCACAGGTGTGTCTGAGACAAAACCCCTCTCTATCAAATACTGGATCCCCTTCTCTGGTTTCCTAGAAGACGGAGAGAGAAAGACGGAGAGTGAGGATAAAACAAATAGGATATGATTAATTCCAGTAAATCAACTGAAATAAAGACAAATAAGACATAGCAACAACAGCCTTAGAGTAGACAGATGTATAGACACTTGAGCAAAAATTAAATCAGATTTTTTTTTGTATCCAAACAGATTTAGGTTCAAATCTGTCTTTGGTCTGATCGCGTGGTCTTTTAATGATCTCCGCCATTTGATCTTCCACTTGATTGCTTATGGTTCCATTTCCTCATCAGAATCTAAAGCACCCTGCTAAAAGTTCCCAAGGTGCTAAACGATGTATAACATATCAATCTTGCATCATAAAATGTTGCAGTTACTTTTCATTATCAATTTCCATGATTTATAATAGGAGCAATATGTAAAAATAAAACTGTACTACCATAAATTGTCAGTGATCTTTAGATCTCTAAGTCAGAAAAGAGGTTCAGAGAAATCACCCTGTGGTTGTCCTCTCCTTAATATTAGGATTAGGGCTGGACGATATGGCCAAAATTTATATCACGATATATTTCTTCATTTCGGTCGATACGATATTCCGATACGATTATAAATGCCTTTATCATCACTTTTGATCAATTTTAAGCATTCTTGCTAAATAAAAGTATTAATTCCTATAATTTCTTTCCCCAAAAATTAATAAAAATTATACTGAATGGAATAGTGTATAATGTTACAAAAGCTTTTTATTTCAGATAAATACTGTTCTTCTGAACTTTCTATTCATCAAAGAATCCTGAAAAAAAAAAATTACTCAACGGTTTTAAATACTGATAATCAGCAAATCAGCATATTAGAATGATTTCAGAAGGATCATGTGACACTCAAGCAAGACTGGAGTAATGATGCTGAAAATGCAGCTTTGTCATTACAGGAATAAATTACATTTTGAAATCTATTAAAATAGAAAGCAATTTAAATAGTAAAAATATTTCAAAATATTACAGTTTTTGCTGTACTTTGGATCAAATAAATGCAGCCTTGGTGAGCAGAAGAGAATTCTTTAAAAATATATATATAACAACAACAAAAACTGGAAATGTTGCTGGAACCAAGGTATTATAGTTTTGCATTTTTAAATTCGTTTTATTTTAATATCGTTTTCAAATTTGCAATAAATTTAGTTTAGTTTTTATTAGTTTCATTAATATTGCTGTTAGTTTTAGTTTTAGTTTTTATTTTGTGAACACGTTTCTATTTAGTTTTTATATAGTTTAGTTTCAGTTTTAGTTTTAGTAATTAGAGTTTATTAGATTTAACAGATCACTTCCAGAGCCCAGGCCAAAGAAAGACTTAGGCTAATTTAACCTTAGTGATGCAAATGTCTAGCGACACCAAATTAAAGCATGCGGAGATTGATTAGATGGTAAAAGTATACAAATACACACCAAAATTAAGTAGCCATGCCTTTTTAAATCTACACAAGTTTCGCTTAAATTACTTTTAAAACGCTATAGACTGAATGATAAATATGTGTTGTGATATTTCATTTGAAAATAAATGTAGCCAATTTCTTTATATTATAGCCTATGTCTTTCACCTTATTTAACTATAATCATGTCTGTCTTGCTCACTTTCCCCCGCAGGCAAACTCTCATAAATAATGTTGGGACTAATAGAATCGAATATAATAGCGGAGCCTCAACATTCGATTTGCAGCATTGCGCATTCTAGCCATTCGCACTGCGGCTGAAGTGAATGACAGCTTGGGATCGCTTTCTGTAGCCTATCTCATTTTATTTTTAAGATTTATTTTTAATGCTTCTGTAAAGGACTAACGGCCGCATAGCCTATACACTGCATAGTTTAAGGGAGACAACAGTAACAGCACTTAACAGTAAAGTCATATCTAAATATGTTCTTTTCATTTATGAAGATTTAAGTATGTAGTTTATGCACATTTGTTCAAAACAGCCTGGCAGATTGTTCACAAGATGTAGGCAAAAGTTTGTATTGCATACAGGAAGGATGCGCGTTCTTATTATTCTGTTGCGCTGCTTGTCTATTTCTCTTCAAAGCACCAACTTAAAATGCCTATTTTGGTTTGATTGCTTGTGTCACATGAGAAAATGAATATTTTGCCTTACTGATGCAGTAGCCTATTTAGTGCGGGTGCGGTTCATGTCGCGGGTCGGGTACAGAATTAAATGGGTGTGCTGGCTGCTGTCGGATAATGGGTCGGGTGTTCTGTTGTGTACTGCGGATGCTGGTTTACCTAACAGGACCCGTGCAGGACTCTGCTTTAAACTGCTTTGCGTCTCTCCATCAGATAACCTCACGTGCATGATGCGCCATTTACGGGGGCTTATTTAAAATGAAAACTCATTCTCTGCCAGCAGGAGGCGCTTTTAGAGTGATAAAACTGGTAATGTATATCGAAATATCGGAAATGTGTTTAAAAATCATATGACCGTTATTGAAAAAAATTATATCGCGATACATATTGATATTGAATTATTGTCCAGCCCTAATTAGGATGTAAAAATTCAATACGGCAGGTCTGATAAACCATATGGAGGAGATATCTGTAGATAGATTAGTCAATAAATAGATCCATACACTTTTCTAAAATCAAGATTTTAGGTTAATGTTTATATGAATTTATAAGAGACATATTCAGTGATGATCATCCTTATACGCAAAGTACGCAAGTTGCATAGGGCTTCCAAACCACCATGGGCCCCCCCTTGTTCTCAAAGATGATTTAATGACTAGGGCTGTGCGATTAATAGATAATAGATAATAATTGATTTTGGCTTCATTTTTGATTTTAGTTGTCACCCTTCGCCACGTATCATCCAAATTGGTCAAATCATGCTGCTGGACTTCACTTGATAAAAAAAAAGTTAAAAGCGCACTGAGCTGCGAAAGAGACATTGTTCCCCAGGCTTTCTGTGTATGTGATCCAAGACAGAGCAAAACACTTAGGTATAGGCTACTTTGGGCATCGGGTGTGCTCTCAAATGGACAAATAAACATAAAAATGTCAAAATGTCTGTCTTGGCGAGTTTTCACTTAAACTTTGACAGTTATGTCTTAAGTGAACATAAACAGCTGGGAAAGTAATTGAATGCTTGTCAGTATTAGATCTGTGCATTTGGTCTTAAAGTGACAGCAGCCTAATAAGCCTGCTGTCTCTGTCATTTAATGTCAGTCAAACAACAAAACAAACTGCTCAGAAAGAACAGATTAAGGGGTTGGGGGTCATTTTGAGGTTTTTATGAATGCACTGACAGCGGCGTTGAGACAAAGTTTTAAATTAAAAAGGGGAATTAAAATTTTTTTTTTATTTAGACTGCTGGACAACTCAAAGGGTCAACTAAAAGAGCACATATCAATCCTATTTTGGTGAAGATATCTTACTTGTTGAAGAGGTTCAGTCCAATGCGGTAATGCCTCCTTTGCACCACGTCGTTGTTGAAGGCGGGCGAGTCCCAGCTATGCCTGCTCTCTCTCTGATAGGTCTGTTTTCCTAGAGGAGGCAACGGTTCCCTTAGACTGTCCCTAGACGAAGAGCCTGAGCTGCAGTTGATGGTCTCATTGGAGTTGGTGGTGGAGTTCAGAGAGTCGTTGTCCCCATCCGAGTGCTCCAGGCCAGTAGCGGGCAGTGGCGCGGAGGACGAGGAAGAAAGTGGTGTGAGTGGAGGCTGAGTGGGCGAGGGAGACGTGGGGTCAGGGTAGGGGTGATGGATGTGCGGCATAGGGTGGTGGTGCAATGGATGGTGAAGGTGTGGGTGGTGATGGTGGTGCATCATTGTGTGGTGTGGTAGGTGTGTTGGAAGAGGGGATGGGATGGGGCGACCCGGGGGTCTCGTCTGGCCCTGTGCTGAACAGGGATTGGGTGTGCGAGGGGCAGGGTTGTGTTTGAGAGTCCCTTGAGGCGATCCACCCGCCGTAGACTCCTGCTCATAAAGTAGCTGCCTGCTGAGGGATCCTCGATCTGAACGGTCACTCATGTCAACAGAACTGTCACTAGGTGGCTCTATGGTGAGAACGGGGAGGTGTGACCCCCGCAACCGGAAATCTCGGCATTCAGTGCATGGTGTGCTACGCCGGCTGTTATTGCTCCCGCCGCCCTCTGTATCCCGGCTGTCTTCATGTCCTCCGACCCCGCTACTTACGCCCCAGTACTCCGTGTCTGTACTGGAGGGAACCCGCTCGATGGATAGTGGAGAACATGGCATGCCATCGTCCATATACAGCGTGACGTCACTGTACGAGGTAGCTGTGCTGTCCTCGTGCATGACCCCCAGGCGTTCTTGCTCCCCCATGACCCTCCTACGTGAGTTAGGTTTGTTGCTCCACACACACTCGCCAAAATCCTCGCTCTCCTCACCGCCTCCCCCACCACCATCCTGAGAGTCCCCTCGGCCGGACTGACACGTCAGAGTGTCGTCCATAGAGTCAGCCAGAGATGTCACCTGAGAGAGGAAGCACACAGACCTTTACACTATAGTTCAAAAGATTGGGGTCTATAAGATTTTTAGTCTCTTACGCTCACCAAGGCTGCATTTATCTGATCAAAACGAAAGTAAAAACAGTAATACTGTGAAATATTTTTACAATTTAAAATAACTGTTTTCTGTTTTGATTCATTTAAAAGTCTAATTTATTCCTGTGATGGCAAAGCTGAATTTTCAGTATTGCTGATTTGACACTCAATAATTACTATTAATGTTGAAAACTGTTGTGCTGCAAAATATTTTTGTGCAAACCGTGTTTTTCAGGATTCTTTGCTGAACAGATGGTTAACAAAAGAACAGCATTTATTTGAAATGAACAACTTTACAGCAAAACTCATTATACATTTTTCATACTGTAATTCACTTTTAGTATTTAAAATGACTGATAATAGTTTTCAGTGTTCTATTTTAATTGACATGACAATAATTGTCAGCATATCAGTATCAGAAGTTTAAATATCTGTGCATTTGTAATATTTTGTCTAATCTGATCTTATCAGTAACCATTTTAAAATATTTAAATTCTTTCAAATTAGAGCATAAAATATGAAAAAAAAAAACTGATTTTTTTTCTGGGTCTGCTAATGACCATCGTGCCTGTTTATAAAGGATTTCAAGGCTCCAGGGAGACTGTCTCTGCAGTAAGATGCTTTGGAAAAAAGTGTCTGCTAATTGACAAGTAACCAAATGTTCCTTTAGTGCAATGCTGTGGCTTGTCATTTAGAAATGAGGGAAATTATGCCTGAGTTACATTTTTTATGGATTTGTCAGCTGTAAGACAACATCATATGTTTCAAAGGAACATAAACAACAATTTTATACCAATTCTGAAGCCATCCCAACTATATATATCTGACCTGTATTGAAATTAATTTAAACCTAAATCTTTAACAGAACTTTAATTTAAGGGTTCACTTCTTGAGTATTTCACACATATGTCACCTGTTTGTTGAAGGCGTCGTCTGCATGCGAGTACTCCTCTCTGTCTGAAGGACAGTGTGCGGGTGAGTCAGTCTCCTGCTGTGAGTCTGTGGTTCCTGCCTGGCTAGCTGTGCCCAGAGTCGAAGTGTGATGGCTGGTATATCGACCTTGCTGCTGCTGGGGCGTCTGGGGCTGAACCTAAAGAATAATGAATAATTAATGGAAATTATGCAAACATCACATAAAACAGAATTATCATCTCACAGACAAGCTGAATTTTCTACTTTATGCAGGTTTTAACCATTATATTGTTATATTGCCTGTGGCTGTCGCTCATCAAACGAATACTGTGAACGCATGTTCGACAGGATGATCCGGCGAGTCATTCGGCTTTCAGAGGCGGAACTGCGTAGCTGTTGAAAATTCTTGTTCATGCGATACTGCCGGAACGCCGTCTGTATTGTGCGAGCCGCTCGTCTGCTCAGGAAGTAACCTCCATACTTCCTCTCCAGCATCTCCACCTGATACAAGGGAAGATGAACAAACAGAGAGAATGAGAGGATTGAAGAAAGAGTGCAAAAAGAGAAAAAAGTGGTGCGTTGTTCTTCAAACGTAATGCATAATGTGTCTACATGCTTTACTCATCAAACCTGAAACACAAAGAATCTAGAAAATGACTTATTTAATGGCAGTCTTTCTCAATTATTTTTATTTAAAAAAAAAGATATAAGCAGTAATTCAGTAGATGTTGGGGTGTTGGATTATTTTCATACATCTCGGTCATGCCTCTCCATGAGTGGATAATTCCACAATGCAGAGATCCTTAGTATTATTATGAAAGCATAAAAGCACTCTGTATCATAACTACAAACCCATCTTTCATTACGTGAGATGAAGGTTTGGGTTCACATTAGCATGACTGGAGGCCATTACGTACATTTGAGGCGTGACTGTAGTTTAAAGCCTGTAAGATGGCCTCCATGCACATTCAAACACAAACACTTTGTGATTAGTAGATTTTCCTATGGGCTGTTTGTGCTGCTGAGAATTAGGATAAACATTAATTAAGCACAAAACACTTCAGAAAAGTAAACAGTGTTTGATTTTCTTTCATTAATGGTATTAAAACATGGTATTACTGCTTTTTGGAGATGGCAAGAATTTCTTTACATTACTTGTGTAATTGTACGTAAATATGATATTTATTTTCACACTATATATATAAGAACACGGTGATATGACCATCTGATATAATCCTGTGCTATGCATGGTTCCCACACATTTTTCAAAATGTGAAAACAGAAAAGAAAACAGCTTAACTTATAATATATTTGCGCTTAGTTTCAAATGCAAAAACGCTCTAAATACATTATTTGGGTAACACTTTACAATAATTAACTAACACTTTAATACACTTTAATACATTAAATAACATTAACTAATGGAACCTAATTGTAAAATGTTACAATTATTTGTTATTAAAGCATATACGTTCACAAAAACACTTAAATTAAACAGAAAAGCAAGCAGGTGTGCATGATTTGGCATGGCAGCCAATACAAATAATTAATAACCGTTTCCTTACCTAAATTCTGCATTTGGACCAGGCTCGGTTGCAGAATCACATCACTTTGTGCTCCTGAAATTGGGCTATTATCTTTTTCTATATAGTGTAGTAGTTAGCTATCTCTGTGTCGTACGTGGCCGCTTGTCAAGCATGAAAAACACACGTTTTATTTAAATTCGGAATATATTATCGTATACAGCATGGAAAGAGCGCTCCCTTTAAATTGATTAAAAACGGTCACTCATTCATCACGATCTCACAAAGTTCCGTTTTAACCAATGAATGTGATCACACAATGAAAATTTGTTTTAAATTAAGTTTACGAGCATGATAGAACTCAGCACCGGACAAAAAGCGGTAAATGCGTGCGTTCCAACCTAAACACATCTGATCGGCCATTGAGTTGTAGAAATCAACAAACATGTCTGTTATTGGCTACTTTGCTCCCCTCTGCTAAAATGCATTGTAAAATCATTTGACACTTTCCAAAACAGAAGGGCAGATACACTGGATTGTTTGCCAAATGTATTTCGTTATGCTATTATTACGAAGAAAACAGATCCTAGACCAGGAGTTATGGGCAGCTTTTTCCTCTAAAAGCAATCAGTTAGACTATTTTACACTGCGAGTTAGACTATTATACACGCAAAACTAAAGTCCGGCCATCCCCCTCGGTCCGGAGGGGGGGCCGGGGAGCTTTGCCCCCCCACGGACATCCCTGTGCCCCCATTAATAATAATGATATGTATTTTTTTATATTATAATACTCTATATATCTATTTATATAGATAGTATATATATATATAGAGATACAGTGGGTATGGAAAGTTTTCAGACCCCCTTAAATTTTTCTCTCTGTGTTATATTGCAGCCATTTGCTAAAATCATTTAACTTAATTTTTTTCCTCATTAATGTACAAACAGCACCCCATATTGACAGAAAAACACAGAATTGTTGACATATGCAGATTTATTAAAAAAGAAAAACTGAATATCACATGGTCCTAAGGATTCAGACCCTTTGCTGTGACACTCAAATATTTAACTCAGGTGCTGTCCATTTCTTCTGATCATCCTTGAGTTGGTTCTACACCTTCATTTGAGTCCATTTGTGTTTGATTATACTGATTGGACTTGTTTAGGAAAGCCACACACCTGTCTATATGAGACCTTGCAGCTCACAGTGCATGTCAGGGCAAATGAGAATCATGAGGTCAAAGGAACTGCCTGAAGAGCTCAGAGGAAGAATTGTGGCAAGGCACAGATCGGCCAAGGTTACAAAAAAAATTCTGCCGCACTTAAGGTTCCTAAGAGCACAGTGGCCTCAATAATCCTTAACTGGAAGACGTTGGGATGACCAGAACCCTTCCTAGAGATGGCCGTCCGGCCAAACTGAGCTATCGGGGGAAGAACCCAAAGATCACTGTGGCTGAGCTCCAGAGATGCAGTCGGGAGATGGAGAAAGTTGTAGAAAGTCAACCATCCCTGCAGCCCTCCACCAGTCGGGGCTTATGGCAGAGTGGCCCGACGGGAGCCTCTCCTCAGTGCAAGACACATGAACGCCCGCATGGAGTTTGCTAAAAAACACCTGAAGGAATCCAAGATGGTGACAAATAAGATTCTCTAGTCTGATGAGAACAAGATAGAACTTTATGGCCTTAATTCTAAGCGGTATGTGTGGAAAAACCAGGCACTGCTCATCACCTGTCCATTACAGTCCCAACAGTGAAGCATGGGGTGTTTTTCAGCTGCAGGGACAACTGGTTGCAATCGAGGGAAAGATAAATTGAACAGGGTATATTCTGGACGAAAACCTTCTCCAGAGTCCTCAGGACCTCAGACTGGGCCGAAGGTTTAACTTCCAACAAGACAATGACCTAAGCACACAGCTAAAATAACGAAGGAGCGGCTTCACAACAACTCTGTGACTGTTCTTGAAGGGCCCAGCCAGAGCCCTGACTTAAACCCAATTGAGCATCTATGGAGAGACCTAAAAATGGCTGTCCATCAACGTTTACCATCCAACCTGACAGACTGGAGAGGATCTGCAAGGAGGAATGGCAGAGGATCCCAAAATCCAGGTGTGAAAAACTTGTTGAATCTTTCCCAAAAAGACTCATGGCTGTATGAGATCAAAGGGGTGCTTCTACTAAATACCGAGCAAAAGGTCTGAATACTTAGGACCACGTGATATTTCAGTTTTCTTTTTTAATAAATCTGCAAAAATGTCATCAATTCTGTGTTTTTCTGTCAATATGGGGTGATTTGTGTACATTAATGAGGAAAAAAATTTTAATTAAATGATTTTAGCAAATGGCTGTAAAATAACAAAGAGGGAAAAATGTAAGGGGGTCGGAATACTTTCCGTACCCACTGTGTTTATAGTATAATATATATATCATATGATAATATATATAATATCATATTATACAATATATAATTTACCAATTATACCAATATTTATTTACCAAAATATCAATTTCTAACTTTACACTTTTGAATTTTCATGCCCAGGTGAACCCTTAACCATGGTAAATACACAATGGGAACTCCAAGAGGCAGCTTAAAGACCTTAAGGACTATATGTTTATTGAGGAACTCAGATCCACACCTTCTTGTCCTGCAGGTCCGTGGAGAGCTCATAGCTGTCAGAGAGCACTTTGCAGCGCTTGCTCTCTTCTTCTTCTTGCTTGCGGAGTGCCAGGCTGGCGGGCTGGTTGCGGGTCCGTTGCACCCAGGCCAGGCTCGCTGGGCTCGAAGGGGCCACAGAAGGCCCCTGAGGACCAGGAATATTTTGGATGTTCCCGTAGCGCTCTGAGTTGCCCAGGTATGGGCCCTGACTACAGGTGCTGCTGGAAAAGCTAGCCGTGTCCGGACACTGAGGATCTCCCTCCACACTAAGAGGAAACAAGACAGAGAGAGATAAAGAATGAGCTCTAGGTCAACAACTGCCACAAATGGTCTTATAAGTTGAGACTAAAACAAGTCTGTAATCTTGGCACTGAAACTGATCAGTGTAGACAAACATATTAGCACACTAACCAACATTAGCATTTCAAATGTCCATATGCAGCCCAGTCAGGACTCAGCCATCTGGCTGAACGAGGGAGAAACAAGAGAAGATGGAGGGAGTGTGAAAGAGGAACAGAGAGAGAACATGATGCATAGAGAAAGAGGCAGAGAGAAAAGGAGAGGGAGGGAGAGAGAGAGAGATGGAAGGTAAAAAGAGTAGCATGTGTGGCATACTGTCAACGGCATTAAAAATGATAAGAACTGAGTCATTAAATGATGACTCAGAGATAAAGAGAGACAGAGAAACACAAAAAAGAAGGAAAAGGTGTACAAAGGTCAGTGGTGTATAAAGTACCTGAAAGCCATACTCAAGTAAAAGTACAGATATCTTACCAGAAAAAAGACTTTGGTAGAAGTTGAAGTCACCGTTAAGAATATTACTTGAGTAAAAGTCTTTAAGTATGTGATATTTATTGTACTTAAGTACGAAAAGTATTTTTTAAATCTTAAACGTACTTAAGTATTGAAAGTAAAAGTACAAGTAAAAGCAAAATGGAAAAGAAGCAAATAAATATATATATAAAATGTTCATACACAGCGTGAGTAGCAAGATTGTATTAAGTTTTTTTGGGTAAGAATAAGAAGCACTTCATCCGGTACTTAGTGTCTTTCATTTCAACATAAGAAAGCATTTCTGGAATCTGCATCTGAAATAGCATTTAGATGTATTTACACAGTTTATGCATTTCAGAGGGGGACATTGATGCATTAAACTGCAGGTACAGATGCATAATTCGGTATAATGTTTGTTTTGAACATAAAAAGTTGAATAATGATATTTGAATAATTTAAAACTGAAAAAAATTGTCGACTGAAATTAAAACCGCCAATAGGTGGCAGCTAGTGACTGTTAATCAGTGAGTCATTGAGATTCAACCGATTTATTCAAACGGCTGATTCATTCAGGAACAATTTGCATTTGACTGTGTTAATGAGTGAATCACTGAATCATTTATTCAACCGATTCGTTCAAAAAGCTGATTCATTCAATAAGTAAACACCGTCCTTTGCTCAGAGATGCAAAACAGTGCTGTGATCTTTGTTTGCAACTATTTTTCGTTGGCAAAATTGAGCAAAAACAAGCAATAGTATGTCTAAAATGTAAGTCACTTATTACTAACTGTGTGGTAAAAATGATTATTAAATGTGTTCATTATGATATCTGAGAAGAAAAACGGTACTATGAAATTATGACTGTATTAATGATATAATTATAAATTAAACTGGCTCACCATCATTTTAAAACGATATTCACTTTGCAAATTGAGTAAACAGTTCTCTATTTTAGAAGACAACATTGCAGAAAATTACAACAACAAAAAACACAAACAAAACAATAAAGTTAATGTCGTTATCATAATAATAATGGCATGTTTCTAGTATTGTCAGTCTCATAAATGGCCAATGTTTGTAATGTGCTTGTTGTCGCCAAAAAGCACAAAGAAACTAATTAAAAAACGGGAATGGGGATACATTGTTTACCAATATCACTTTCAATGAATATGTTACTTTATTACCAATCAACTTTGCATAAACTATACTACTACGATTCTCATTATCACTAGTAATTTATTATGTAAAGTTTTTTAATTGTGAATTAGCAGTATTATACTATGTTAATGTTTAGTCCAGATGCTCAATTTAGTATTGTCAAAACCAGCACAAAAAAATAATACCGAATTGGCCCGAATATAAGACGACCCTGATTATAAGACGACCCCCCTTTTTCCAGATGTACCTTTTGGAAAAAGGCTTTTTAAAAACCAAATCTTGTTTTTTCTCAGTAAAACATTTTGTATTCAATTATTTTCATAGTTTCATAGTTTTTTCTTATTTTAATTTTTGTTTTGAAAGTATGTTAAAAACTGGTAAAATGTACCAACTATCACATTTTAAAAAAATATACACTTTTTGATATACCATAAAAAAAAAAACAGGTAGTGTAGCCCGCATCTAAATTAGGACATTTAGGCTATCCATCTAATAGTAGCCTACCAAAATCTAATTAACAGTAGAAGTTAAATCTTACTGTAGTCTTCAAATCTGGGTACTGTCTTACGTTTTAAAATCACAAAGAGTTTGGTCCCATCAGGCTAACGTGACAGTCACGACTCATGCAGCTGTAAGGTTTTCTTTTTCTTTTGTTTTTACTCGCGATCTTTACAACACGCATTACATTACGTATTTCATGGCACACTCGTTTATGCGTATTTGGCACCACCTATTCTTGTGGGTGTATTACTGACATGTCAAAGTCTAGACCCTGAATATAAGACGACCGCGTTTTTTTCAGATGTATTTCCAAGAAAAAAACATCGTCTTATATTCGGGGCAATACGGTAATTAAAAACTGATTATGGACATCGGTTATCAGAACTTAAAAATTATTTGTATGTGTCATAAAAAAAGCAACATTGGTCAGGCTGAACTATTGTCCCATATCTTCACATATAACATTTAACATTCATTATTCTGCGTTTTTTCAGTCCTTTACTCACATGTAGGCGTGTGCCCTGTGCGGGAGTTCAGTCTTTCGATGGAAGCGCATGGCTAAGGAGGTGAACAAAAACTCACACATGATGTCTGCAGCGGTGTGATAGGGAGCGTGCGTTTGCGTAAGAGCTGCTCTGGGATCAGCAGAATCATGCCAGTGGGTTGCCAGATGACTGCATCGACGAGCTGTCAATTACTGCAGTGCCGATGCATTTTACAAGCAGTACAGTAGCAACACACACACACATGCAGTCTCTCTCTCTCTCTCTCTCTCTCCCTCTCTGCGTAACAAATCTCTTCACACCATGGGACTGGTAACTACCAACACGGCAACAGCTGAGTTTTGCCAGCAACAGCAATGCTTCAAAACAATCGGCTCAACAGCAATCAACCGAAATAGTATACCTCTACACACTGTAACATTAAGCGTATGATTATCATACAGAATACAGTTTCACAATATACTGTTCCACAAAAAGGCAGCATAGCACAACTGGCATTTCTCTCTTTCAATCACACACACGGCAATAAATGTCCTTCAAACTTTCTCTCCTTTCCATCAGGTCGAGTGTGTGTGGTAATGTGTGTCCAGGAATAGTGCCGAGTAGTCCAGCCGTGCAATCCTGCACCGATCAGCATGAGTGACTTTAGATATGTGTGTGTATGTGTGTGTTTGCTCATGACGCATACGCAGCTGTGATAGGATTCCTGTCACATGGTGCATGTGTGTGTGGGCAAACCGTGCTGTCCCTACCTCTCATGGCAAGTCACACAAAAGCACACACAAACATGTCACCTCAGTCCTGGGTCAGCTCACTACCATACAGATTCATTCCTGGAAACATACATTATTGTTCAAGATTTATTTATTTATTTATAATGTTTTTAAAGGAAGTCTCTTATGTTCACCAAGGCTGCATTTGTTTGATTAAAAACAGTAAAAAATAGTAATATTGTGAAATATTATAATTAAAAATAACAGTTTTCTATTTTAATTTATTTAAAAATTAAATTTATTCCTGTAAAGCTGGATTTTCAACAGCCATTACTCCAGTCTTCAGTGTCACATGATCCAACCAAAGCTTATGTGCTGATCGAAGAAAATACTATATAATGTTAAAAACATTACAGAATTATTCATAATTTTTCCTAATTATTTTATTAATAGACAGTACAAAAGATTGACTCAATTCTCACTGGCCATAAAGTATTTCTTCTCACAACTTATTAATTACTTAAATCTTGGCCATGTTTGTTTAATTTGTTTCCTAATTTTAGGTCAATCGCAGCCATGTTGTACCCATTTGTTCCCTTGTTTTAATTTAGTTCATTTGTAGGCACAATATCTTGCCACGATACGGCCACAATCCGCACGTCATGTGCAGGGCTCTGTAGGTTAATATCTGAATGGAAAGCTTACTAGTGACTAAAGAATTTTGACTGACTTCAGAAGTTCTATAGTGCACATATCATAAGGCCCTTTTTTATTTTTTGGAGGGTGACAGCCCCAGTCCTCATTCACCTTTATTATACTGAGAACAACAACATGAGGATGAGAAAATTACATTATTTTTTCAGTAAGCAGATGCTTTCAGTTGTAATTCTTCACATAGATATCTAAAACAGTCAAAATAAATAACAGTTTTATATTTATTTATTTTCAGTTTTTAATTTAATAAATTACATTATAGAAGAAGATAAGGAACCCTGAAGGTTAAAGTGCATGTGCATTTGTTTGCTTGTGTATTTTCATGAAGAGGTCCGTGGGCAGATGCTGACAGAAAGGAATATTTCCTTGCCTGTCACTGAATGGCTGTTAACTGAGTGTCACTCAGACTGCTACATGCCTTTGGCAGCGTTAGTATGGAAAACGTTTGCAAGCGTTTCTGCAATATAGTTCAAAAGCATGCATGGATCCACCAGGAATATTGGCCACCCAAACACTTTTCAACACACTGTAATTTAGGACATGCTAATCTTGCATACATTAAAATACAGATAATACGTCAACTCAGATTATAATGTTATCATGTGCCTCTGTTAGTAAGACAATACAGTACTTCCCATTCTTCCACTAGACAGAAGTCCATGGGGCAATCAAAACAGATTTTTAAATGCATAATGCTCACAATAAAATTAGCAATTCAACAAAAAATATAAAGGACTCAGCAGACATTAATACAGCTTTAGCTTGCTCTATAAAACCAATAAAAAAGTAATAAAAAGCAGCACCATTAACTTTATGATCTAAAAGAGTCATTTGCTTTTCAATAAAATGATCATGGGCTTATGCTAATGTCTCTATATCACTATACCATTCATCTGCCACTATATAATGGTGCACTTTAAAGTTGTCACTCTGCTAGCCTCAGTCATGATTTTTGAGTAATTGATATTATTTATTATGTTTAGAAATCATTCCACAACAACCTCTAAAACATTTCACATCCTGCAAACATCTAGCTGCTACAAAAAGCTAAACATCTAAAATAAAGCTGTTAGAAAAAGAGAAATGTCTGATAAACAGAGTGGGCGCCATTGATCTTAGAAGGGTATTTAATTGTTTCGTCAGTTAGTTCTATGTAAATCTATACCAATTAGTGTGTCACTGTGATCTGACCACAACCCAAGCAATCCACTGTGAATATCATATATACATAATCGAGGAGTAATAAGCAACTTATATTCTACAAGAAAACATGCAGTGGCCTGTTTTATGCTTGTACCACATTTTCATAATTCATTTTAAATAAGTTTGGTGCTAGCGTGCTGCTAAGCTAGCACTACAGTACTCCAAAGCAAAAACAAAAAAAAAGCAAAACATAGAAAAAATAAATATCAGGTAAAACACTTTATAATTGCAATTAAATCTTTTTTTTTGCAATTAAAATTTTTTTATGATAAGATAAGCTTATTTATAATTCTCTCTCCCTATCCACCATCTTGGATAAATTTTTTTTACAGAACTCATTGCAATGTATTATGGAATTGCCTTCTATAAAGGATATATGTGATGCTGCCCTAAACAAAGTAGGAGGCGGCATAATTAAGCTGCCTACCTTCTGGAACAGCCATGTGATGTCTTAAAATGCTGCCTCTGTAAGCAGCACACTAGGTTTTGGAACAGATCTTGTATGTTTGCTACAGGAGATGGGGGCTGGTGTAACAGCTCTTAGCAATTTATCTTCAATTCCATCGATTTTCATCATCATCATGCTTAATTAGTTCAGGCTCAGAGTTACAGTAATTCCACCATATCAGTCTAGTATCAGCAGCCTTGAGTTGGAAGTGATGTTGTGAGTAAGATCTTCATTTAAGATGTAGAGAGAAAGGTAATGTACTCATTTGTGTAGCCTTTTTAGTTTGTTATACTGCACAAAATGGAAAACACGGTGTTCACATGTTTTTGAGTACTTAAGGGTTAGTTAACAGAAAAATAAAATGCATGTCTGTGAAAAACAATAGAAAAATATTTGCAGAATGCGTGCTTTCTATTTAAAACAAAAAAAGTAAGAAGAATTAATACTTGTACTATGAAAGAATGGATTAAATTGATCAAGTGACAGTAAAAACATTTATAATGTATGTCAAGATTTCTATATTTCAAATAAATGCTGTTCTTTTGAACTTTCTATTCATCAAAGAATGCAAAGTTAAAAATTAACTGAAGCCATATGTTAAAACAGATTGAAATGTTATTCACAGAAAATATTCATATCCATCTGCTCAAACAATGATACACATTATTTGTTTGCATACAGTCAGTCAGTCATATAGACGTTCATAAAATATTAATAGAAGGAGAAGAAAAAATATGTACAAATTCAAGTTCAAATATGAATGAGATTTAAAGAGAAAGAAAAACTCCTTTCTTCTGTGGAACATGAATATATATATATATATATATATATTATATATATATAATTATATATATATATATATATATATATCTTATATATTAAATATATATATTCTTCTAATATATATATATTATATTAACCATCTCCACATATTTTTGTCCATACTAGGAATTCCCTTTAATTTATGTACCACAGAAGAATATAAGTCATATATTATTTACGCAAGTAAATAACAACAGAATTTTTCAGTGAACTATCATTTCAAGAGCTTAAAGTGCAGTGCAGGTGGCATTTAAAATTAGGACGTTGACTGTATTATGTCAGAAATTTCATTTTTCAGTGTACTTTTTCTTTAAATCTGATGCTGACAGTTGTTCTGCACCTTTAAAATTGGGATTCTGAATTTAGACTTAATTCACACTCACAGGCACATGGTTTCCTCCTGAAATGGAAAGTTAACATACAGTCTCTGAATCATCAATCTCCTTGAGAGTACTGCATGTGCAGCTCTGTTGTCATGCAGGTAAAGGTGTGAGACAGTGAGAGAATGTGTCACTGCAGGAGGTTGTTAAAGGGAAAGTTCACCCAAAAATGAAAAACCTGTCATTATTTTGTCATCGTGTCATTCCTAGGCCTGTTGCAATAATCTATATATCGACTTATCGCGCAATATATGTACATGACCTCAATCATTTTTGGTGACGCAATATATCGCCCACTTATTTACTTAAAAATTAATGTCACCACGTTTTGTACATTCCACACTTGCGCCTGTGTCTTTTGCAGCTACTTGTACATAACGTGGTGTAGTCATGAAGTGCTAGCTCAAATTTTAAAAAATGCTTCTATTTAAAAAAAGTTAATTGCAGATAGGGTTGTGTTTAGGCTCTGTGCCTTTGTTATCGGACATCTGACTGCTGAATAGGGTTGGATCATTTGATTTTTTTTCCATACCGGTGGTTGACAAAAAGCGATACTTTTAAAAACCGGTTCCGGTGCCTGAACCGATATTATTAAAAATAAAAAATAAAAAATCCCCACAAAAAGATGGATTGCCATTAGAATAGAATAGAATAGAGAGTGCACATGTTCGAGGTCAAGTTTTTTTTAATAATTTTTTAAAAAAAAAAGCAATAAATTAGAAGGTTTTAGCATTAGAATAGAGAGTGCTAGAGATAGATGGTCAAAAAAAGATGGAAGAGATGTGTCTTTAGCCGATTCTTGAAGATGGCTAAGGACTCAGCTGCTCGGATTGAGCTGGGCAGGTCATTCCACCAGGAGGGAACAGTTAATGTAGAAGTCCATGAAAGTTTTATCATAGGTAGAATGCAAAATGTTTCAATACAAGCATTTCAGTCAAAAGTAATTTATGCAATATTTCAAACATTTAACACACTTGGGAAAATCAACCTAAGGCAACAGTTTAAAAGTAGCCCAATTATGTGGAAAAAACGCGGACTTGGCAACTCTGCATCCAACAAGAGCTACCAGAGTCAGATTTGACTGATCACAGGTCGAGAATAAGGAGACTGACTGACAGACCATGTGGAGTATTGCTGCTCAACAGATTCTGAGCTCAGTGACAAATATCGATCTGGTAAGATGTGCTCCCTTACACAGAGTGCGTGTGATTGCGAAATTGAAAGTGAAAGTAAACAGCGCAAACGCTCATTCAAAAATATTTAAATACACCGCATCCTGAGAGCAGCTCCCTGATGTGCCAAAATTATATACAATATAATGTATATAATTTCTAGCAATGGTCAGAGATTCAGCGGGAGCAAGATTAAGAAAACAGCCGAATCCCAGACATTATGGGCAATTAAGAAATCCTGGCCGGACGCATTTTTGTAGGTCCAAAAAGAGGACATGTCTGGGAAAAGAGGACGTATGGTCACCCTAATTTATTGCTAATCGATGTATTCTTTTTAAAGTAGCATATGGAACATATTTTCTGCCTCATTCTGTGACAAGAAGTCTCATCAGATCACAAAAGGAAGCATTGACTGGTGTTGGGAGTTAAAAAGGTTATATTTTTCTCTTTGTGTGGACAACAGGTTTAGAAATGTGATAAGGGAGGTTTGCTTTCGGCATTAATTGAAGAATGTTTAGCTAGTTACCGAAGGCTTACCCGCTTGACCGTACGTGCTCCTCGGATGCTCTCATTCACGAATTGTGCTTTTAAGTCGGAATGTGAAAACAACATGGACACTCGCGTTACTACAAAGATGTGCTGGATTTGTATTATTAGAGCTTTCCGACTTGAGTTCACGTGCATTTTCTCAGTCGGGAAATTATTTTTCACGTGCGGTGCCAGTGATGATGCTTCTTACGTCCATTTCGGAAAACCAGAGGACAAATATTTCAATCGATCGCTCAGGCATGGCCCCAAAATGAGGCACCGAAATCTGCGTTATGATTCGGTTCTAGTACATACCGGTTACATAGGTACCAGTGCTATATTGGTAGGGTTTTGGTAACCAACCCTGACTGCTAAGTAATGATTGTGTTTTTCAGCAATAGTGTGCACCCTTAATTTACAGAGAAAAGAAGGTCAGGGAAAAATCTGTAGATGGAAAAAGCTCCATACGAATTCTTTGTGCATTTTTCTTTTTTTCTACTTGTTACTTTGCGCACGCAGTGAGAAGATTTGTGCGTGCGCTCATCCGAAACGCGCAAACCCGCGCCTCAGAATGCACGCAAATATTAATCTCTCTCTGAAGTATCGTGTTTAAATAGACAAATTCACACAAAAATTATTTCAAAATGCCTGTCTTGGTAAGTATCCTATAGCAAACATAGCCGGCTGAACATACTGTATCAGTGCACTGGATCAGTGCATTCTCTTAAAGTGACAGTACTTAATATTAATTAAACAGCAACAACAAATAAATCACACACTGCTCTTGATTGAATAGCTTTTGTAACTTTAATAAAGATTAATCTTTAATTTATACAGTCAAATATGCAATGCTGTTTTACATTTATAAATGATATCACTTCTGTACCTGAAAACTAATGTTAGACCTACCTAAAAAACCTGAAAATCACTGTTTATTTTATTTGTATCTTTACTCTATGGTATTTATTTGTGTTTGTGCTTGTAGTTAGATAGATCATTACTAGTTTCTTTATTTTTTTTGACAGTATAGTTTTTGCCTAAACATAGCACATACCGAACCATACCGAAACCGTGACTCTAAAACCCTGATACAAACCGAACCATGAGTAAGTTTAACCATTCCACCCCTATTAAATATACTAATAAATCAAGTGCATACATAATTATTTGGCATGTCATATATATGAATTACTATATTGTAAATACATCGATTTTAACTATTAATTTGCTTACTTGCTTAAGATGTCCAAATACGACATAATGTTACTATTTTTGGATCATAAAGCATTGCAAGCTTTCATTTTGCACACTCAGCAAACAACAAATCTTCACGCAGTGAGCATCAGAAGCCAAAGAGAGCATACGTCATTTCTGCACTCCCTCAAAATACAGTGTTTGGCACTCACAGAGCACTTCCTGTTTAAAGCTACAGGCCAGAACTGCTAAAGTGGCCTTGGGAATCATCTTTGCGTTCATTACTAAAGGCTCAGCTTCAGAATGCACTGTTGGAGAATGAAACTGCTGCCTGTCACGGCACAGAGCGCTGTATGGTCTCGCTTTTTTGCACAACCTCAAGCAGCCTGTCATTTAACACCAAACCAAATCACAGCTTCAGTAGCACAGAAGAGAGAAACACTGACAACGTGAATGTTTTAGGCTTAAAATAGCAAGAATGCTGAAAATACAAAGTAACACACTACTTTAAACTCCAGAGATCTGTTTGAACAAGACGGATGTTCAAGGGAGAAAAATAATGACATCTTTTAGTTTAACCATTTCAGGTTTCTAAATGTAGCCAGACAACAGGAAAATAATCGGACTAACTCAACCGAAACCAGGTATAAACTTCAAATGGGAAAAAAATGTTTTGGGATATATATATCCAATTGCGCTTGATCCAAACATTAAATAATGTATTAAAAAGAAGAATTGTTTATATACAGTAAATTACTATCATATTACATAACTTATTATAAAAGTTATTAAACTTATTATATAAATTATTACAGTCAGAACACAATAACGCTGAACTTAAAGGAATAGTTCACTCAAAAAATCACTGAAAATGTATTCACCCACAGGCCATCCAAGATGTACAGTAGGCCTGTCGCAATAATCAATATATCGACTTATCGCGCAATATGTACATGGCCTCAATCATTTTTGGTGACGTAATATATCGCTCATTATATTTACTTAAAAATTAATGTCACCATGTTTTTTTCATTCCACTTGCGCCTGTGTCTTTTGGAGCTTCTCGTACATAACGTGGTGTAGACATGAGGTGCTAGTTCAAATAAAAAAAATGCTTCTACAAAAAAAAGTTAAATCTGCAGATATTGCCTTGTTTAGGGATCTGTGCCTTTTTGCATAAGGACATCTGACTACGTAGTGATTGTGTTTTTCGAGCAATAGTGTGCCCACCTTAATTACAGAGAAAAAGAAGGTCCAGAGAAAATCTGTAGATTGGAACAAGTCTCCATACAAGGTCTTTGGTGCTTTTTATTTTTTTCTATTGTGACTTTGCACGGGTGTCTAGAAAATGTTTATTTACTGGTTTATTCAGGTGTTTAAGGTATCGAATATTTTGAATACTTACTTGCCCATGATCTAATATTCTTTAAAAAATTGAAAAGTTGTTGTCATTTGGACGTGGTCGGAAGGGTTGCGGAACGATTTAATTGCATTTGCGATAATATCGCGATTTGAAAAATTTCGATTTTTCAATCGCAGAGGCTGCGAGTACACGCGGCACGGAAACGCGAGAGTAAGAGGTGGTGTGTTCGACTTGAAGATAGATCGGTGTATGACATCAAAGTAAGCCGAGAGAAAGCATAAGGAGACGTCCACTCTCTTATAGCTCTCGCAGTACTTTGATGACACATACCCATCGGTCTAAGCAGCGCTGCTTCAAGTCGAACGCGGGCCATCAGCAGAAAAGAAAATAAATAAAACGGTAAACAGCCAAAGGACGTAACTTAGAATGGGAGATGGATCAGTTTGTGAAAGGGAAGAGAAAAGCCAGGCAGGTGCTGGTCATTCAAAAGCTAAATGCAGAAAATATGACGAGGCATATCTTGCTCTCGGCTTCACTACGCTACAGTTGTCGCGTTGCGCCGCAACAGCTCTACACTGGACGTGACAAAGCGACCGTTGCAAATGTCGTGCCGATCCATTGTACACAGCATCACTGATTATAATGGGTTTTACTGTATTTTGCCGCTCGCGTCCGGTGTAGACATGGTGTTTAATGTCGTTGGTGAGGAGGAAAGCCTGTGTGTGTCCTATGCCTTAGTGGTCAGCATGAAACCCACAAAAAATAAATAAACAACAGAGAGAATAATAATAATAATAACAGCAGTTATTCTCTCTATGCTATTTTTCAAAGTTTCAAGTGATGCAGGTGTTTTTTCATGTAGGTTTTTTAAATTAAAAAAGCATAAATTTTACATAATGTTTAGTGAAATTATTTGGTACTCTGATGTGGGATGGGGATTCGGGAAATGGGGGCAGATTTTTTTAATAGGTTTAAAGGGGGGCGCGACCAAAAAATTTGAGAACCACTGGTCTAAAGTAAACAGACAGTGTTTAAAAAGTGCGGTGCACATGTTTACATATGTTTATTACAACGACTTTGAATTACCTCAAGTAGTGTGGTAAAGCAACAGATTTATTTTTATATCTCTGCAATCCACTTTAGTTTGTGTGATTTGTTACTGAATTTCATATTAATATTTACACCAGGCTTATTTAAACATAATTATTACATGCTTACAAGGTTGGAAGTTCAACAAATCAGTCAATATACTGTGATTGTAGATGTTAAATAAAAATGTCATTCATATCAATTCACGCATCACCTAATTTCATCGTAACATATAGGCCTGGACTACAGAAAAGAACATTTATGTTTAACCTATCTAATATTGTGTTGGTCATACTAAACAATGATTTATAGCTTGTCTTTGTTGAATAATACAAAACATAAAGAGCTTTAAAAAAATAATTGCATATTAAATCGCAATCGCAATATTGGTAAAAAAAAAATCACAATTAGATTATTTTCCAAAATCGTTCAGCCCTAGTGTAGGCCTTCTTGCATTATTATGCTGTTACATTATGATTATATATTCAGTGGCATAAAAATGGTCTTTAAAATTACAATAATATCGCTTATCGCAATTATTTCTGGGACAATATATCGCACAACAAAAAGTTGTTATCGTGACAGGCCTAATGTACAGTATATGAGTTTGTGTCTTCATTGGAACAGATTTGGAGAAATACAGCATTACTTCACTTATTCACCAATGGATCCACTGCAGTGAATGGGTGCCATCAGAATGAGAGTTAAAACAGCTGAAAAAAACATCACAATAATACAGATGAATATAGACAACTCCAGTCTACCAATATCTTGTGGAGTGAAGAGCTTTATGTTTGTAATAAACAAATCTACCATTAAGAAATTTTAACTTTAAACCATCGCTTCTGGTCAAAATACCATTCCATAATCCATACTTTTCCACATTTCCATTAAAAAAGTTAATCTCCTGTTGTCCTTTGACATCAAAAACCACTGACATGAATCTGAATCCTATACATTTAAAACAGAGGACTGTTTGATGATGGCTTCAGTTAGGACAATGTAATGCATATCCCAAAACTAGAATGGGCATGAACATGTTTATGCAAGACTTTATGTTTATGCAACAAACTGCTTTCACTAAGTTAAGTTAGCAACATGAGAAGAAAGCTTTCTTGGCATATTTTTAGACATGTTGGAAAGGCAAAACATGTCAATTATTTAGTGAGGTTCCATGCTGAGTAGCATAACTTCTTTAGTCAGCTGACTCAGTCTCTTTCTCCGACAGGACTCACAAGCTTCTCGCTGTTATGGTAACTAAATTCCACTTTTAATATGTGCAGAACTGTATTTGGAATAAACGCGATACACTTCTTTGCATTTAAACAGCGACATGGATAAGAAAAGCTTTGCGCAGTGCTAAAACGTATAGGAAACAAGACTGAATTAAGATGAGTAAAGATAAAGCAAATGAAAATTGTGGCAGTGGCTCAAATCCAATGCATTAAAAACACACAGGAAATGACCAGGGCTGATAGTACAGAGGGATACATAGCTGGGGGTTAGAAAGAGAAAGAGAGGAAAAGAAGGTCAAAACTCAGATGAAATCTTTAGCAGTTTTGAACTCATATTCTGCTGAAGGGCTACAACAACTATGTTCAAAGTTCAAAAGTTATTGAAAGCTAAAAGTATGCTGAAATATAAACACATAATTCAAGATTAGAAATCAATTTATATTTCAATATAGAATTAGACTAGAAAGCAGTTGGTCAGAGAATGAATCTGAAGGCCTTGCACATGAACATCTGCCTGCTCATCTGGCTACATTCACTTAAAATCATGCATCAGGAATGATGAAGCACTTAATAAATAATTCCTTAATGCAATGGATGACAGTCATTATAATGGAGACAGCGAGAAAAAAAACTACGAGACCAACTTGCTAGCAGCACACTTGCTGAAGAACAGTGATTCTCTCACATACTCCGTCTCTCGCTGCTTCTTTGACAGTGTTGTAACTCTCGCAGTCTGTAAAACAGCTGAAATCTCTCCAGCACTGTTTAAACCCCTCACACGAGAGGACTAACGGATTTAGAAGACACCCCGCCAGCTGACAAACAGAGAGAAAGCCTAGAGAGAACACCACGGCCTGTTTCTGCACAACGTACTAAAGTGTTTTATCATGTTTTTTGACTATAGACTCAAATCTGGATGCTGTATCCTTCATGGTACCACTGTAAGAACAAGAAGTTTGAAGCACTATGGAACACAGCATGTTCATTCAGCCAGGGGCGTTTTATGAGGAAGAAATGGAGCAAGCGCCTCCTCAAAATTCAGAAAAGAAAATAATTGACAGTACAAAAATAAAACTGAACGAATATGACGCAATATGCTATGACTGGCCAATTAAGCAGTCAGTGCAATAATACCTGTCTCTCATTCTCACAATCAGTCCGTAAAATCAGCCTGAATCAGACATACTGGTGTAAACAAATGAATTAAGTACAGAGTAAACAGCTCACCCACTCATACATCACCACTTTAGGTCAGAGAAAAAATGAACTTAAAAAGATGACCTGAACAGGTTTTTAGTGAGCACTCTGCTCAGTTACTTTAAGTGAGACCATCATAACACCTGCAGTTTTTACAGTGAACTGGTTGACTAATGGTCCAAAAGAAGGCAAAAAATGTGTTAAAAATTTAGATTAATGACTTGAAAGTGTTAATACAAAAAAAATCTAAATTAACAGTTTTATTCAAGTCAGAAATAATATTTAATAATGACTGAATCAAGCTAAATACATTAATTTACACCAACAAAACTTTTTTTATGGGTCAAATCAGGTCGAAATAGTTCTTTATTGCAAGGTAATAATTATGTCACCACTTTTTACAGTGGAGTATTGGTTTCTTGTGGACAGTGTAACGTAAATGCTCTGCAGAAACTGGGCAAAAATCTATTGATTAATTTATACCAGGCTTCAAATTAAATAAAATGGATAAAAAATAAATAAAAACGGGACTTTGCCTCCTTACTGTGAAGTCACACCACTAGCTTTAGTGTATTCAAACAGGTTATAGGCTACCAACTCAACAGGACAGCAGCAAGCTTCAAAACTGTCATTCAACTGTAAACTGTTTGAATATACAACAGTCATGTCCATATGTACAGCTGTATACATACTGAGTCAGTACTACACTTGTTTTCAATTGCAGCATTACTGTGTTGAGGGAACTTGTGACCTACAAGTCATTGCCAAGAACATGCATTCAAAAACCGAGACCACTACACAAGCTCAGAAACTCTGTACAGGTATTCGCGTAATAACCCATAATTTAAAGGCATCGCTGGCTGTTTTTAGCAGTGTTTTCCTCTTGACTCGTTGGCCTCAAGCGTTTTCTCTGCGGCTAAAAGATGCGCTTCCATTTACAACGCACAGCGGAATCGCGAGCACGCATTTGGCACGATTTTTTTTTTTACTGTACGTTGTTTTTCAGGTGATGCCTCAAACAGGGTCATTTAAACAAACGAACCTAACAAATCCATTCAAATCCAGTTAGCACGGGAAAACAAACCACATTTTCTAACCAGTCGTGTCACAAAGAAAGGAGTCGCAACATTGCGTCTTACCAATACACAAGCTTGTTATGAAGAATCGCTGGAGTCCTATCCGACGCACAGTTGATGCACCACATTGTTGCGAGAAACACGTCCTGATGCGCAAGCGCTATTTCATTTGATCGCTAATTTGGCTCGAGCGCTGACAACGTCCCTCACGGCGGGCGCGCGGAGTAGATTCGCTTTAAAAGGCATGATTTGCGATTTCATGTGCTGTCATTAGCGAGGAGATGATGAAAAGCTCCTTCTCTCATCCTTGGCCACTCTCCTCCTCCTCCCCTCTCGTTCCATCTCTCTCTCTCTCTCCCCCAATCCTTTGAATCTTTTCAGGCTCGTGCAGCCAGCGTGACACAGCAGTATGGGTGCAAAAACGTGTCTGCCAGCAGAGCCTGGCAAACCGCTTCCTGTTCGCAGCACATGATCCGCACCTCAGGCATCATTGCTTCGACTCATCTGACAGGCTCTGTTCGGTGCCATTATATCAATCAGCGTGTCATGTGACATAATCTGTGTGAGTCACATCTCGATCGTCGCGCAGTCCAGGGGAACCATATGGTGTCAATCTGGTGATCAACTCTATCACTCAGTTCGAGCCACTTCACAAAGTGCATTACTAAAAATAAAGGTTCCAAAAGGTCGTTTTTGCAGAACCATTCTGGGTCCCAAAAGAACCTTTCAGTGAACAGTTAAACAATTAAAAGGACCATTGTGAAGAACATTTTCATAATCCAAAGAACCATTTATCACTATAAATTGTGCATTGGAAAGGTTCCCCCAGACCTTGTAACACCACTTCCCCCTGCCCCTCTGGAGGTCTGTGCACGCCCCTGGAACCAGATGCCAATAAAGAAACATTTTTAATAGAGTGGATAAACAAGAGATAACTCCCTGTTTCTCTCCTCATTTTGCACATCCAAGTTTAATTATTGTTTTTCTTGTTGTCAGTGGACTTATAATGAAGCACGCTGAGAGAGACTTTTCAACCCACTCTGTTGTGACAACAGTCTCTTCTCTGTATCTTGAGCCTTCTCATCTTGACAATGGCCCACTCTGCCTCCATCATTCACATGGACATCAAAACACAGGAGAGATTTGTGATATTTCTCTCTCTCTCTGTGTGTCTCCATCTTTCTCCCTGGCCTCAGGACAGCTTTATATAATTCATCATATTCCATGTTAGCCACCATTTTGATGCCTCCTCCCCATGTTTGTCTTCTGTCTCATTCTTCAGCACAAGCTGCTCAGTGTTCTGTTCACTTCATCTCTCCTGTGTCACTTTCTCTTTTTTTTCAGGGTTCTTACGGTCATGATAAACATGGAAGTATCAGGCCAGGGAATATTAAACATGTCATTTCCAAGCTGGGAAAAGTTTATGTACAGTTCTCTGACTATGCTCTGCATGGAGAATCCTGTATTTCTTTTTGGATACTGCACAAATACTTACTGGTAAAATATCATCAATCTTATGACTGGTACCTGGCATACAAATTAAAATCCTCCTGGCAATCTTTATAAAATAATAAAAAAATACTTATGCAGTAAATCACAAACAACTGAAAAAGTTATAGAAATTCATTGGTTAAAAAAAATGTTAGAACGTGTGACAGTAAAACATAATTAGTTCAAATTCACAGTTCATACAAAACCATTTAAAGTGCAACTGGCTTACGCCTGTTTTAATCAGAATACAGCATCATCTTTTTTGATTCATGTCCACAAAACTGGACTTTAATTTTAATCTGGGCATGTCCAGCCCAAATTCATTCTAGGGGAATTCTCAATGTTTTCATTAACATTAAAAAGAAACTAAAATTATGGTCTAGATTTGCAAAGGTCCCATGACCTATATTTTGCCATTCATCACACTCTTGTGTGTTATTTTTAAGGACATGAATGAGAATGAATAAGTTAGCTAAATTAAGCTAAATTACTGTCCAAAAATGCAAAAATGCATCATAATAAATGGCAAGAGCATTGATAACATGCAGAAATATATTGAAATACTTCAATAGCAATTCATTTTCAGAATAAAATACAGAATTTTCCAGATTATGCACCTTAATTGCATAATTATGCCCATGTAAACAAGTTCTATGTTCTACTGTTTATATTTTCAAATAAACGGCCAAAAATTGCCAGTGGATATGAGAAATGGGGTTGCATTTTATTTTGTGATTTCACTGAAAGCCTCAGATGATTGATAGAGCACCTGAAAGCATAACTGACAGATCACTTGATGGATTTTTAGGAAGTCCCATTAAACAAGGTTTAGAATCACTTATTTGTGGTTCATTGAACATGCTGGATGATTGCACATTTACATTCTTTCTCCCAACCTCCTGTGATGGCAAACAAAATAATATAGTCACGCTTCATTTTACAAAAACCAACAGAGCTCATGCACAGGTAAGTTTCATGCTTTCACACTGAGAAAACATTTCACCACAAATGCTCTCCTCCTAGGTATATAGTATGAAATGTGACATATTGTTCCTGTGGCACACATTGATGACTGTTGTCTACCACATGATATACATCTTGTTGAAATAACATAGACATGCATCATCTCGATGTGCAATGAGCTCCTACTCATGCAGCACTCAGTCTATTTTAATGTCACCAGGGCACCACGTGATTGGACTGACATGATGCTTCATGACTGTGCTCTATCAGCCTCCCGTGGTGGGCGGAGTCAATGTCGGTCTCCTCGCATTTCCCCTTTCATGATTCCCAAACAACAACGATACAACGTGCTGCTGACTGCAATATTAATAAAGTCTAACTAGGTCATTTGAGCGATCAGAAAGACTCTGCTTCAGAATGCAGCGAATGCAAACAGCTGAGAGGTATGGAGACATCACTTCTGCATAATGAACACTAATGAAAACACATTCATATCATATTTTCAGTTTGATTTATAATACTGTATAAATCTTAACATGAGAACTCAATGTAATTTGAAGACCCTAAGTCAAGCAATAATAAACAGAAAAAGAGCAACCGAAAAAAAAAGAAATCGTGGCATCACACTGTGCATCTTGTTGACAATAAAGTACACCCTCAGTATTACAGGAAAACAACAACAAAAAAATCTTATTGTCATTACTGTTATATATATACTTGACAAGAAAAACATTTATAATGTTCCTAAACATTTCTATTTTAAATAGATGCTGTCATTTTGAACTTTCTATTAATCAGAGAATCCTGAAAAAATGTATGAAGGTTTCCAGAAAAATATTAAGCATCACAACTGTTTTCAACATTAATAATAATGAGAAATGTTTCCTGAGCACCCCAATCAGCATAGATTTTCTATTAAAACAGGAAAACACGTATTTTAAATGGTAATAAGATTTCACAATTACGGTTTTTAAATAATAAATAATGTGGATGTGGATGAGGAGAGACCCCTGACAATGTAAATGCTGTGAGGCCTAGAAAAGAGATATATAGAATGTATTGAATTAGTTATTATTATTTATAAACTGGTTACGGCCTTTCTTTGCCAAATTTAGAAAATTTGATTTATAATTTTTTTTACACGTATTTCACCTTATGTGAAGTTACGCATGCAGTGAATGGTGAGCCATTAAATATAAAAAGCATGAAACACATTTCTCTTCAACCCTTTTTGTCATGAATCAATATTTCCCCCTTCTCATTTTCGCGTCTATTGTCCCTACTGTAATCCTGGTTACCGATCTTCTTGCTCAATCATTTGTCTCTCTCTCTATTCTCCTTTCTTTGTAATCATACTGCCCCTCTCTCTTTTTTCAATATTATCTCTCTCCACCCTTGCTTCCACCTTTCTCCCTCCTTCTCCTGATGTCCCTCTCTCTGGAAGGGCGGCGGCTGGCTTCAGTGAAGGGTAGGGGAGGCGGGGTTGGGTGCGAGGAGGCGCGTTGCTGTGATGGTTGCTGAGAAACCGATGTGGGAGGGTTTGTGCCGCGATCAGCGTCCAGGTGGCGTTGCCTGGTGCCCCTGTTTCCCGACAGCAGAGGTTATCGCCGCAGCGACTTTAGGTGACATCGACAGACAGAGTTAGCGGACACGACCCTCTCGAGCCAGGGCAGGCCTCATTCCCTCGAGCCAGTATGTGTTCAGACCGCGATGGTCGGTCACCTCTAGGACAGTCAGCATATCACGCTCTTCACATATGTCAAACTGGGAAGGAACCAATCACCTACTCCCCCCCCCCCCTAGCTTCAATACACGTGTTTTCGGGAGTTAAGAGAGAGGTCAAACAGCAAAGAGTGATGGTAGCGCGCTCCACCCTGGTTTGATGGAGTGCCACGCAATGGGCCTTTTTTTAACATTTTCCTTTTCTCGTCTAGTACGAACGGTCCGCAACTGTGTGAAATTACGCAGTTCCAGGCGACCAAAAGTACGTTCACGGAAGAGCCCCACGGAGCGCATCGAGGACGAGGGCGAAAACAAATGTCTTCCTTAGAGATCCTCACGCATCATGGAGGAGACGTGGAGATCGCCACCGCGGGGTACGGAAAGAAGCTCTCGGCGAAAAGAGCACTGAACAAGCGGGTCGATACGCAAGCTCAGAAACCGAGGAAGCCCCGGTATATAAGTACATAAGATCTTTTATGTTCGTATAATTTTTTTCCGTCCTGCGTCACCGGCGAGGGGAAACCTTGCACATGATATGGTCTAAGCACACCGTGCAACCGAAGTTCATAACACACACCGAAGAGGTGGAGGGGAGGTCGCAAGCTGCCCCCCACCCCGCGCCGAGTAGGGGCCTGCCACACTGGGGCCTGTAGAAAGTAGAACACACACATCTCCTTGGAGGGTGAGACTCATAGGGGACAGCTGGAGGATGAGATAGCGAGAAAGCCACCGTAATTTTATGTAGCTATGAGAAACTTTTTTATCTAATATAAAAAAAAATAACACCTTTATTCAACAATTTCTTCTCTTCTGTGCCAGAAATCGCGCACTTCAGACAGTCCACGACCCCGGTTAGAACGACATGCGGGTGCGTAATTAAATGACAGATTTTCATTTTTTGGGTGAACATCCTTGAAGCATCAAAAAACAAGTTCAAACAAGCCTTAATTATTCAGTTAAGGGCTCACGTATACATTACTACTAAAAAGTTTGGGGGCCATGGTCAGTACGTTTTTGATTTTTGAAGGAAAGGCAACGGAATGCTATTTATGTTTAAAATGGTTAAAAAACGTAATATGGGAAATATATTACAATTTAAATAACTCTTTTCAATTGTAATATATTTTAAAATGTCATTTATTCCTGTAATGGACAAGCTGAATTTTCAGCATCCATTTCTCCAGTCTTCAGAAGTGTCACAAGATCCTTCAGAAATCATTCTAATATGCTGATTTGGTGCTCATGTTGAAAACAGCTGTGCTGCTTAATATTTTTGTAAAAACCACGATAACTTTGTCAAGATTTTTTTATGATTAGAAAGTTTAAAAAAACAGCATTTTTATAAAATAAAAAAAATTTGTAACATTATAAATGTCTTTAACTGTCACTTTTGATCAATTTAATACATCGTTTTCAAAAATTCCCAAACACTTGACCGGTTGAACGTTGTTTTTAAAAACAGCTCACTTGAAGAATGACTCGACAATTTTAACATTATGAGGACACAGGAGATGGAAACACGTTTACATACATGCACAACAGTAAGCTGTCCTATGTAGAAGTTGAAGACTGTGGAGGGAGCTGTCCATTGTTCTGAATACAGCCATCATTACTGAGCTCTTGACCTCATTTATAGTGGTGCACTACTAATTCAGTTAATTTATTCCCTTTAAAACATCTGTGTGAATTAGTGTTTTAACGTGAAATTATTTATATCAGTGGTTGTTAACTAGATTTGCTTGGAAATTGACGGCCACTGAGTGATAACACAAACACAGATTTAAATTTGATTATATATTAAAAAAAATTAAAATTTAAATGAAAAAAAAAAGCCGTTTAAAATTAACAATTTTAAATTTCAATGTATTAATGGTAATTAATATAATTATGAAAAACTTTTGAAATAATCTACAGGCTATAGTTTAAATGTAGAAATTAAAGATGGACAAAATTGCATGTTGCTCAAAATATAAATCATTGTTGAAGGTTTACTTTAATGGATCGAAGTAATCCACTATAGTTGATTGATTTTTTTTTTTAAAAACCTCAGAGTGCAAAATACAAACTTTTTGCAAACGCTTTCCATTGCGTTGCAATTTATAGTCTAGTTTTAACCAGTTTCTGATGCTAGAAAGTGTGATACTGGCTCTTTTTGATCAACAAATAAGCTGCTCTTTTAATCATATTATCCCATTATTAATTATGCAGCAATTACTCCCTACATTTTATTAGGGTGTAAAATTAACCTCAAAGCAAGTCAGGATTCCAAATAAGGACACAGAGAAATTGAAGCTTAAAGGGGTCATATGATGCGATTTCAAGTTTTCCTTTCTCTTTGGAGTGTTACAAGTGATTGTGCATAGATAAGATCCCTGAAGTTTGCAAAGACTAAAGTCTCAAAACCAAAGAGATATTCTTTATCAAAGGTAAGACTCTGCCACAGCCCCCTAAAACGGCTCGTTCTAACAAACCCCCACATATCTACCTCACTATGTGGGAATATTTGCATAATGCGGCCCAAATGTGGACGCAAAGAAAGAAGGTGTGGTTTCAGTAACCGCAGTTAGTGTTGAAGCAGCCATGTCAGGGAGACGCTGTGGTTCAGTGCGAAAGCAAAAGCACTTTAATTGGCCTTCCGAAAATAGATGCATTTAAGAATCTTTAAGATTACTTAAACAGAACAGCAATGTTATGGACGACCGTTTCGTGAACCTAGAATAGGAGGTAATTCTGACTTTGGTATGACAATCTGGCGCTTCTGAATCAGAGACTGTAAGTATGTTTTTTTATTAGTTTAAGTATTTGCTATTGAATGTTCAAATGCGGAGTTTTGCGAATCGTGCGTGTGTGTGTGTGTGTGTGATAGAGAGGGGGGGGGGGGGGGGGTCACATCACATCACAGTGGAGTCAGCTGTCTTAACCGTGGCTTGTGTACTGAAAACACACACAAGCTTCATCACTGTGTCCATCACGCGGCTCTGTTCCCCTTTCGGGCTCTGTCATTACATTTATTTAGAAAGATGAAGCTCGCGATTATGGTAAGGGCGTTACATTTCCGAAGCGTGCTTTTGGTGTTCGGCCAATCACAATGCACTGGGTCAGATGGCCAATCAGAGCAGACTGCGCTTGTCGGGAAGAGGGACTTTGTAGAAAACGAAGCGTGAGAGAGGCGGGGAATAGAGGACCTACAGTAATGTAAAGTATTTGAAAATAATGTTTTTTTTGAACATTAAACCATGTCAACATATTCTGATACACCAAATACACAAAATAATGATCTTTAAAAAAGCATCATATGACCTTTCAAGCTACGGATAATGTATAATCAAAAGTTTATGTACACATAGAATAAATAAACACGAGCAACAGTTCACGTCTGCACGCCAATGTACCAACAACTGGATTCAGTGAGGGTCTGTCTGCAGGGTACGTGACTGTGATCCACATGTCACACTAGTACTGTGGTCTCTTACCAAACTGAATCTACCAGAAAGTCATCTATATCAGATTTGGACCGGATTAGGTCTTCAGTGCATTGTCGCTCGGCCTCAAGTTACTGTGGATCTCTGTTACGTATATCAGTAATTTATACAGAATAAGCAATTTCTGTAGAAGTCACATAAATGGATGTGTCTTCTGCATAACATTCCATTAATACTGTTCCTTATAACAAATATAAAACAGCAGCTGTGCTAATTATGCAGGAAACATTGAACATGAACTTATGATTATCAGTTAATTGTGGTATCAGTTATAACATTTTCAGCAGCCCATACTATAGTATTCAGTGTCACATCATCCTTGGTGCACAACATTTCTTATTATCAGTGTTGACACGTTGTGCTGCTGAATATCTTTGGTGGAAACATTTTATTTTTCAGGATTCTTTGATGAACAGAAAGTCAAAAAGAACAGCATTTACTTAAATATTTATACTTTTGAATGCCCATCAATGGAAAACATGTTCTTCGCAGCCAGACGTTGTAGTTATAGCATCTGCCAGCAGGGACTAACCAGGCAATGCTGCTAACCAGCCAAACCTTGACCTCTCGGTTAATCCACACTGTCATCTATAATTTAATGATTTCCTCTGTCACTGTATTTACTGTCACTACTAGTGCTTTTTTCTACAGAGCAAACGAGCAGGACACCATGAACTCAAAACACCTGAGGGGGAAACATCCTTATATGAACATACAACCATCAGAGAGACTGTGTCCCCTTTTACAGCCGAACATTTCCATTCCCTTAATTTCTCTTGGATTATTGTTTTAACCAATCATGCAATTCCTCCTGCTTCGTCTTTGGTTATAGGTTATATGTGACCTTGACTTGGACCCAAAATACACAGTACATACACTCACACTTTTATATCCACAGACAACACTCACACTTAAATATTCTCATGCAAAACACACAAATAATCAGCATTTAATACAGTAATATAATATAAACCAGCAGTGAAGGCACTGCCCAACAGAGACGCCCTAATCTCCAGCCGCGTGCAGAAAGGAGTCACCGTCGCCCTTTGATGTGTGCTTGCACTAATCTGCGTTTAGCTCCCTTTCATGATCACCACAAGCTGACACTTGCTGTCTACCAAACAAGATTAATCCGACACTGTCATCCCCGCTGAAACATATTAGCAAATTAACAATTTCTTACATTCCTCACAGTTTGAAGTCGCACGCCACAGCAGAATGACCGCAAACAGTCATCGCTCATCATTAGAGTAAATGAAGACGAGTGCCTCGAGAAACCTGGACAGCCGTCACTCAGCTTGGGATTGTTGACTCACTTCTCAGTACAGACACTTAGATTATAAAAGAATATCCAGTTTTCAGATTGCTTAAAAAGCGCTAAACTGATTCAAGCTCATAAATTTTTTTTAAAAAAACATACAGGAGATAAAACATCTCATAATACTTGAAATATACACAAAATGATTATTGTTGGTCAACTAGCATTCTGCTGTCAAATACATTTGTGTAATGACCACAAAATAAATTTCCTAACTTAAAATTAAAATTAAATTATTGCACATGAAAACAACTGTAATTCTCTCTTTTCTAGCACTGTGGCGCACCATAAACATACAAAACATACATAGCCTATATGATAATCATTTACCACAATATATATGAAACACCATGAAATTACCATTTGACACAATCACTGTAGCAGCGTACGGTAACAGAACTTTTTGTAAGGGTTTGCTTTTCCTAAGAGAGTCAGGAGGCATTAAGAGGGACGCTCAGCAGAACACAGCTCTAAATTACCCATCAGCCTTGTACTTGCCGACTGAGGATACCAGAAGCGCTCCTACCAGACACAGCTAATCTTCTGTCACTACATGAGACCCATGCGTGCACACACACCCCATAAATCTGACGATTCTGGCTGAATTCATCTTTAACCTTAAACAACCTGCCCTCTTCAGCTTATAAATCTACTCAACTTTCTCTTTTTCTCTAACACACACACTCGAAAATGTGTGTGTGCAGCCAGCTGCTTTTCTTTATATTATTAATTTAAAACATGACCTCTCACTCTTCTTCTTTCTCTCTCTCTCTCACACCCTTCCCCCTCCTCTCCTAAAATGGTTTTGACAGATTTTTTCTCCCTCTGGATCTTTGAGCCTGTCACTGCATTTCTAGATGTGTCAATTCATCATTCTTTTCATCCATCTCCCTCCTCCATGCTCCTCTTGTCTCCGACAACACAGCTGGTACGAATCCCACTACTATTAAACTATTACCGACCACTTCTAATCTCTGAGCTCTATGAGACAAACATACTGTAGACACAACAATCATAACAATCAATTACATATAAAATCAGATTAATTACATGATATACCTATAAATGTATCTAATATATCACAATTAATCACATTTATCAATATTTGCTGGAAAAACTAGATGCTTATTTCAGTTTTTGACATGCAGCACAACTTATCTATGCCAGTTTCAAAACATTAGACCAATAAGGAAAAGTTGGGGTGGGGTAAGCAAATGTGTATCATTAGTCAGCAATAAGAGGAAGTTCTTCTAGCAGCTGTGTCTGGATACTTTGAACTTTTTAGTTTTTTGTCCATTCCAAAACAGGGTGTTTCAATTCTGCGGTTCATCTTTTCATTATTTCCATTTTTGTTGGTGCACATTTCATTAAAAGCACATTCTGTGCTACATCCCCCCACCGACAATATTAAAATTCTGGTAGATACCAATATATTAAAAATATAACAATGATAATATCTAATAATGATCCCTAAATAAAAATAATAGACTAAAATAATGCAAAGAAATTATAGTAAATTAAAAAAATTAAAATGATATAAAATAATGCTGAATAAATTTCGTAAAAATGCACTAAAATCATATTACATGATATAAAATAAATTTGAAAAACATTTAAATAATATAAAACTACTACTACAGATAAAGTTAGACATCACAACATTAAAATGTACAGTTGGAAAATTATGAGATCTGCTAAATATTACATTTACCAGTGTTATTTCATTATCGGTTCTTAAAGTTAATCTTTAATTGAGAATCCAACATTGACTGACATCAATAAATGAAAATCTCTCTAATATTGGCTGATAACTATACAGTATAGACAAACTGTGCATCGTATTTTTACTATTCCTGAGTGCTGTGTCTCATGTTTTTGTTGTGAACGCCCCTTAGAATTATAATACATTGCTTCATTTATTTTCATATTGTCATGCTCCGATGGCAGGAAAATTACTTACAAAATTTAAATTCGGATCCAGGGGCATTATTAATCGTGTTAATTTTCAATCAGTTTTTATTCATTTTAACTGTATAATGAATCACACAAAATGAAAACTGATAAACCAACATTACAGCAGTGCTGAAGCTGCACATCCTCTCTCACACACACAGATGTTCACTTCCTTCTGCCTTTTGTTCTCCCCAAAAAACAAAGACATCAGTTTTAGGCAAAATGTAAAAAAAAAAAAAGAAATCTATTTATTTTCTGAAACAAAGACTTAACAACTAACAGGCCACATAAGCAGTTGCCTAAAGGCAGGCCAAACTGGTAAATTATTGAGTTCTGTCTCAATCAGGCATAAGACACTTCGCTCCATCCCCACTGGCTCCTTGAGTTTATTTTTAAAGCAACATTTACATGAAAGAAGCTAGAACAAATGCTTTCCAATCTCACACGATACAACAATTATGATGAAAATGAATAAATGAGCAATACGTTGTACTTCTGTGGGCCTTCACATCTAACTGTAATCACCACAAGGCTACGTACTATTCTAGAGAGTCAGCTGTCTGCTTGTCCTACACATCAAGAAACGGCACTATTTACTAAATGACGATAGGAAGTAATAGTTAAGGTGATGCATCAAATGCAATGAAAAGCATAAACCAGATTAGCTGAATGTGAATTTGAAAATGGCATGGGTAAAAAGGCCCACAGTCAACATATTTCCCATTCAGGGTGAGCGGATGGCACATCTGTTACCGCAAGACTGTGAAACGCGGCCGCTTAGTTAAGTGTCAGTGCTAATGCCACAGACAAATGTGCTATGATGCAGAGAGTCAAAGAGTGAAAGGATGGAGGAGTGAACAAACGAACGAGAGCTTACCGCCACGCAGCCACAGAGAAGTCCCATTCAGGCTGAAGGAAGCGAAGGAAAAAATAACCCCTTTTCTAGTCTATCCTGTCTCTCTCACACCCACCACTCCTCCTTCTTTCTCTCATTCCCTCTCGCTCTATCTTTCTCTCTCTCTCTCTCTCTCTCACTCTCTCTCTCTCTGAGGAGCAGAAAGGCTGCATTTTTGACGGGTCTCTTCCACGTGTGTACTTCACTCATGAGTGCACATGCACACACACTCACACACAAACATGTGTGAATAGGCTTTTTGCAGTGCGGGTTAATGGAGAAATGCAGGGATCAAGTATAGCGCTTCATTGAAATATTTATTTGTCATATTAAAGGTGCGATTTGATGTATTAAAAGACTTTTGGAGTCAGTTTCTAGGAACTCGGTTTGGCTCTTGCTGCCATTTTCAGTTTTGGTAGCTTGTGTGTTTGCTGTCTGCCTGACAAATGCAGCAGATCGCAACACCTTTAGCTCAGATATGAACAGCATGTGTGTAAGATTTAATGTGATGACGATTCGGTGGTGATGAGATGAACCCAATGGAAACTAAGCTGAGAATGAATGATTCTCAGGGGCTGAGAAGCGAAGTGATGCTATGAAGAGCTCTTACACTAAATAATTACTTACTTCTACTAGCTGTCAACATATCACATACACACACATATATATAAACAAAGCAGCATTCGAAGAATAATTAAGCCAAAAATTACAATTCTCTATTCTGAACCCTTATGGTGTTATTGCTTCCATGGAACACAAAAAAGAAAAATTCGGTACTGTCTTGTGTGCTCTTTTTCACTGAAAGCAAATGAGAATGTACATTGCTGGGTATCAAAATGACAAAAATAAATAAATACATAAATTACTAAAACACCATAAATGTCATTATGGCTTGTTCAGTCTTCAGAAGCCGGAAGACTAAAGTTTTGTGTGAGAAACAGACTGAAATTTAAGTCATTCTTGTGGTCACATGACGCGCAAGATGCCATCACTGATGTCAAAACTGGTGCAAAGTGTCTTAACGCTGCATATTTACATCTAAAATATACACAACCGAGTAATGAGATTTAAGCATTACATTGGAGGAAAAGATTATCCAACAATAAAATGTGTATATTTTTATATTTTTATTCTATTAGCGTATTATTAAGGTAATTATTTGATTTTATTTATATAGCATCTTTCCAAAGCTCATGGCAGGGTTGTTGCTGTTAATAAAAACTAGAGCTATTAAATATCATTTTTCACACATTGCACATAACAAAATTATTAAAACAAATTAAAATAAAAGCTCATTCAAAATATTAATAAATGCTACAATAGTATATAAATAATACTAAGAGAGACACTTTACAATTAATATTAATATTAACTCCCCCCCAAAAAATAATCTGGCAATACAATTCCATAAAACAAAGAAAGTCTCAGAAAAAAGAAAAACAAAAATCCAAAAATATGCTTGATCGCTTAACCATATAATGCTGATTTGAAAAAGAATCCCTTAAAAACAACACTTCCAGGGCCCTACCTTTAAACACTGATCTGTGACCATTTGGGCCGTTTTGCTTGTACAGGTTAGTGCTGCTTTTAGATGAAACAATGTCTACCAGAGCTCATCTGTTTCCCTGTGGCTATAAAGGGCACTTGAATGATAATCCTTAGGAGATGCAGTCATTTATTGAGAGAATGGGAGCTATTCATGATCATTCCACATACAATTAATAAACAAACAGGCAGATGGCACCAACAAATGAGACAAGAGTAAAGCTAGCTCTGGGTTCTGATGCAGCAGCTCCAGAGGCAGGCAGGGAATGAAACTGCCTTAAGAGCAGCAGGGTGGCGTGGGTTCATTTGTTCAATGTTACTCATTTAGAGCTTAGAGAACTGGACCCTCCTCTCTCTAGTTTGTATACAGGTCATAACCACCACAGCAGGGTTGTGTACCATTCATAATTTAAATGAGAACCTTTTAAATTCTGCTTAAGTTCATTAGAACTAAAACAGGATACAGAATTGCCATTTGAAATTGAATGTAAAGAAGTAGAATTCAAATAAACTGAAATTCAAAGAAATTCGTATAACCAATTTTTTAAATAGAAAATCTAAATGTGAAAGCTTTGAATGTTGGCTTGCATGAAGTGGAGTTTTTGGAAAAATGTTTAGAAACGACAGTGATAGACTTACTAAATAGAAGGTGGAACTTTTTGGACTTTGGACTTTGAAAACGTCGCTGGTGAAGTTAGGCACGGTTTTTCTGAGCACATACCTGCAGAGCGAGGGACCTACTAACCGCATACAGAACAGGGGCCAAAAGTCTGGACAGATGCACTACAGAAAAAACATCACTTGCTTTCGTTTTCCTCTTCTCCAGAGAATTCACGCAGCACCTCCAATACTTGACTACCAATACGGTTCCTTGATATTCCACACCACAAAGCCCAGACTACCAAGTCCTTCTGCTGTGAGCTTGACACCCAACCGTCGAGACTGCAGCGCATCCATTTAAATATGCTTCTGCTTGTCCTGTCTGTCACGGGCCAACTCTGTGTGCTGGTGATATGAGAGATCAGATCCCAGCGGCAAGTGTGACAGCAGTTAACACGCAGATATCATTTGTGTCTATGCTAGTAGAGATTCCAGCCCTTTCCAGCATTGGCTTGGATGTAAGTTACCTCACAGGATTTAGATTTGATGACTGTGCAAAAGCAAATCGAGAGGGAGACAACTTTGTTAACGGTTCCTAGCTGAGATACTGATTGATAAATATCAGTAAATGATAGATAAATACACTTAGGATTAATACGTTCAAGAAATAATATTCTAGAGAATTTTACTGCACCATGTGCTCAAGAGGCTTGTTAAACACATTTGCCCAGGGTGCAGTTTTTTAAAATTATTATTTTGCATACTAATATATTCAAATATGAATGCTAGAACTAATAAATAACTGATGCTTTCTGAAATAGATTCTTTGATGAAACCCTTTTAACCTCTGTTGAGGAAATGTTCTGGTCATGTTGGGTTCCATCCATGGTGCTGTTCAGGGTTTCGTTCATTGATTTTCCCCATTCCTTTCATTTTCTATTGCCCCAAGGTGGTATTTTCCAGTTCTCACCCTTCCCCCCTCCAGCTCTGACACTTCCTTCTTCTCTCCCACTAAGACTTTAATCAAATTATCCCGACCCATCCTTTCACCCAGCTGAGGTGACACTTACAAACTGAAGCACATCCACACAGTACAATCAATCAGACAAACTCTTGAAAACAGAATACAGTTAGTTCAAACACGAAACACAAATTTTGCACCTGTTTTCCCCCAAAAAGTGAGCACATTCATAATTTGTCTGGGATCCCAACTGTATCTAAGATTTTTACTTAATGATGTTGCACTTTTGTTATGTGTCATTTAAAAATGTCACGCAGTGCCAGTTCAACCCGGGAATCAGCTTGATGTTTGAAAACATGTGGGAGGTGCCACAACAGAGGTATATACAAGTGTTGCAATCTGAAGGCGTCCGTTATTGGAGCACAGCCTGCAGGCAGTCTGTTGCAGTTATTACTTATGCACTTTCAATGCCAGAAGATGCCATTGGGAGGGAGGATAAAAAAACTCTTAACAACAGTATTTGTTAAGTATTTCGTATTATTATAAAATATTAAAGGAACAGTCCCCCACCCCCAAAACGAAAATTTGCTTAAAATTTACTCTCCCTCAGACCATCCAAGATGTAGATGAGTTTGTTTCTTCTTCAGACCAGATTTGGAGAAATTTAGCATTACATCACTTGCTCACCAATGGATCTGCTGCAGTGAATGGGTGCCGTCAGAATGACCATTCAAACAGCTGATAAAAACATCACAGTAATTCAATAATCCACAGTCCAGTCCATCAATTAACATATTAAAAAGTGTAAAGCTGCATGCTTGTGAGAAACAAACCCATCATTAACTGCGTTATCTGTGTTTTTTTTTTTCTTGATTCAGACAAGAAACCTTTTTCACTGGATAAACCAACATTGAGAGAGACGCACCATTTTAGAGCTAAGTATTTTATCACTTCACTAGACATTAATTGATGGACTGGAGTTATGTGGGTTACTTGTAGATTATTGTGATGCTTTTATCAGCTGTTTGGACTCTTATTCTGACGGCACCCATTCACTGCAGAGGATCCATTGGTGAGCAAGTGATGTAATGCTAAATTACTCAAAATCTGTTCTGATGAAGAAACAAACTCATATACATCTTGGATGGGATACATAGGGTGGGTATATCTTCAGCAAGACAAAGCAATTATTATTATTACTGTAAACTTAAAATAAAGAAATGATGTATCAAGAACATTTTAAGATAATTCAGGAGATTCTTAAAACAATTGCATAAGATAAAACACTAGAAAATGCAATTGTTTCTCTTTTTTTATTATATAAACAATTTATACTGGAGAAGTAAAAAAAAAACTACATAACCACATTTAATCTGGATCATAACAGCATTTATTCAGTTGTTTTCATCATCATTATCATCGTCGTCATCAGAAGTATCATCACCACCACATCACCATCATCAGTAACATTCTTATAATATTCAGTAATATTCTTTAATATGTCAGTTTTATATCATATCTATTATCATTCATGAAATATACAGATGTTCCACCTCCTTTGGAAAGGAGTAGAAATGATGTTTCAGTATTTACAGCATGTAAAAGAGAGAGAGAGAGAATAAAAATAGTAAAGAAGGGCTCTTTCATGTGTGACTCATCGCATTTATTCCCCCCCCCAAACTGTGAGCGCTAAATACAGGAACACGCTGACTGAACACATCAGGCAAAAGTTTCCACCACTCATCTCCGTGTTAGCAGTAAAGTTGTGTCGTTTTCCAGCCGCTGTATGTGAATCACAGCATGGTTTAAGGGGAGGTACTACAGGCATACACAATGCATTCAGTTGGATGCAATACGTCATTTTTTCGATGTTCTGAATATTTTATTTTGCTGCTGTAATATTTATGATGATTTTCAGAAAGTATTTTATGAAGCATTTGTCTATTAGCAGCATATTTATTTAGATGCATGAAGTTGCTTTTAAAAAAATATATTTTATTAATATTGTAATTTTATTAAAAAAAAAAAAAAAAAAAAAAAAAAAGAATGAACTCACATTTTATCTCTTCTACTTAAATCTGCAAATTTGCACCAGGGAGCACCGTTTGACAATTATTTTACTCCTTGATTTTGCATATTAAAAAAAGATGATGCTTTATTTGCATATTTTACAACTTCATATGTCAAAAGTTTTATTTTTATTAAAGTCAGCTGTAGTACGTCCCTGAATCAAAATGTTCCACCACAAAATGTTCACCCTCTCTGTGAGTGACAGCACATTGCTGTTAACAATGACTGGTTAACTAGTGAATTATGAGCCTTTGCCTCCAAACTCCATTCTTTCTGTATTTAATGGCTCAGAAAAAGACATCCAAAAAGCTGGTACAACATAAACTGAAAACAATAAAGCCTCCACAATAATGATAATTAAAAAAACATTATCATTCACAACTATGAAAGAGTTTAAAAAGAGCAATGAGTTTTTGGAACATGCATTAGAGCTCGAGAAACTCACTGACTGGATTTTATTGTTTTCAGTTTATGCAATTGAGTCTCTGAGCAAGTGGCAGCAATGTCATTGTCATCATCCGGTCACAAATATGGGGGCATTTCATGGTAATACATTTGGCTAATGTGTTTTCTTGTATTTCTCAGTCCTGTTGCAATTCTTCCCATGAAAGGTATTTGGTTCATGCAATGATTCCTATCACCTTTTTTTACATTCATTTTTCATCTGACCTCAACATTCCTTTTCAGTTGATATTTTAACTGATCAGGCAAGGAATACTAATCTTATTAAAATGATAAATGCTAAAGTAAGAATCAGTTTTTCCGAAGCAATTCATTATGTACGTTGTACGTATGACCATTCAGGATATTGTCAGTTCAATTACATATTACAAACAAAACACTACAGTATTAGAATAACTCATCCAAAACGATCTTGGACACTGACCAATGAGGTGAGACCGTTTTTGAACTGTGACAGCATGTCAAACTCTGGACATTTAGCTACTGGAACCACCACACCAGAGTGATGTAATCTACAATAGTGCCAAACGTTTTGTTTACGTTGTATCTTATATACCTGAGGTACAGTAAGAAGTTCACTATAATAATATCTCACTACTATACCTGGATAATTCAGTGCCATTTTGGAGGATTCATTAACTGAAGAAGGCCAGAGATTGAAAAACTTGAGTAGCCTTTGGAGCACCGCTTAAACCCTGTTGTTGTTACTAACCTACACCGCTAGGCTAACATGCCACCCAGGTCTTTTTCTCCTTCAACATGGTCCAAAGTGTCCTGCACTGCATTACGTGTCAAACATTGACATTTACATGTATGTACAGAGTCACAAACTTTAGATTGAGTTTGTAGAAGTGGGATGACGCAAACCGGATCGGCTTTGGATTGGTAAGCAAATGCCAGTAATCAACAGTACAAAAAGACACGAAATGTCAAGAAAGCAAATCAAAATGAACTGACAAATGGTGGTCAGTGAAGCTTCATATTCAAATATGGCTTTACAGAGGCTTGCTGTCATGCTGGTCCTGATACATATACATAAAAGTATTGTAAATCCTTAATTTTGTTGGGTTACTTTGACAGTTGAGCCAACAGACAAGCATCTTTTTTCTCTCGGTGGGGAAACGGATGATGATACTGAGGAGGGGGAGAAAAAAAAAACAACCTTTCTTTTGACACTAAATGTGGGAACAGACACATCACAGACTGTACTAAAGTTACACAGGCGTTTGGCAGACAAGATACAGAGGCCAGAGAAAGAAAGACAAAAACAGAAAACAAAAAGAAGCTGAGATTGCGACAATGAGAGAACCAGGGGAAAGACAGAGGTGGAGAAAAGGGGACCATCGTTTCTTTTTTTCCATTGCTTGGTTCATCTCTTCGGATTGATCTTCCACTTCAGATCTTCTCCATTATGTCCCCTTATTACTACTGTACAGCAATGGTTTTCATTCTCTTTCGCTTGTTTCAGTCACCTACAGGATATTTGTCCATTTCCGAGAGGTGGTAGGATGCAGATGACATGCTAGTGCAAAGGATATTTTTGTATCGTTTCATCGGTTTTAGTTAAATTAAGATCCGCTGCATTTAGGCTGCAGATTCAGATGCACTTGGTTCAAGTTTAGCATCCAGGTGATTGACAAGATTGACAAGTTCACCCCATACAGTCTTTTTGGAGTGGGCAGCGCAAAACTGGGGGATGTTGTCAGGGGTTGGGCCAACAAGTCTGCTGGTTACCTAGAGGAGGGGCTACTGCACTCAGAGGCGGGGCAACAGAACTGATGGGCGATGTCATCGTCCTCATCCTCTCTAGGGTGCAGCAGAAGCGGTTAGGGAGAGGAAAGAGTAAAAAAAAATTCAGATGAAGAGGAGAAGTGTGTTAGAACAATTAAGAGAAGAAATACGTACAAATGGAGATATGGATGAGTTGCTATATATTGTTGTATATAAATCCAGTAACATTCATAATTTGTTGTGATTCAAATTTGGAGTAATTTGCTTGTAAATTAGAATGAGGGTGCTGGAATGAGTTGAGAGTCGAAAATTGGCGGGTTGTAATGGCACTAAATGAACTAGAATACCGGAGGAAACTGAGCTCATGAATATTAATTAGTTTGCACTGACATTTCTAGGTAATTTTCCTAGGCTGTCAAGTCACGTTCATGAATTAATATTCATGAGTCTAGTCTTCGCCTTGGTACCATTTATATATTGGCATGTGCAGATGTGCATAAGCTCCATGCGGACTAGGAATTGAAATATTTCGCTAATCAATATTTTGTTTGTAATATCAGATAATATTATATGATGATATTAAAAGCTAATAGAGTGCTGCAGAAATGAGTAATAGTAAATAAGCCAGCATTTTTGCACTACTGCCCAGATAGCACAAGTATGTCTGCAAGACGTCTGCTGTGTACAAACATCTGACCGATATCTTTCGGTTGTCAGTTTTACATACACTTACATAAATCATAAACATCTTAAAGACATCTTCTTAATGTCTATTTGACATCTGATAGGAAACGTCCTAAATACGTACTGCAGAAGAGCAAACACTCTAAAAAAATACGTCTAGCAGATGTAAATGCAGACGTCAAATAGACGTCTCCGTGATGTATGTGTGCTATCAGGGTGGTTCCATTGTCCCAAGTCAATGAGTACATTTACATGTACAACAATATCCCAATATTAACACGATTAAGACAATAGTGTGATTAAGTATCTACCATGTAAACAGAGATTTTTGATTACCTTAATCCGGCTAAAGTCATACTCGAAGTAAACAAATCGAATTAAGACATGTGGAGTATTCCTATTTTAGTCGCATTGTTGAAGTGCAGTACAGACACGTACATACCTTAAATCACACTATTACCATCATGTAGGACTTTTCGCAGCATTTTGTGGCAGGATACACACAGCAGTGGTCAACCATTTGACGGCAAACAAAATAATGGCTTCAACAAGGCGACTTTTTATCCGTCAGGACGTTCCGTTTGTCATGGTATAGCATGATGTACTGTTAAGAATTGCACTTAAGCTTTATAAAATAAAAATGAAACACCCAAAACTGTCATAGTACGAAGACGAACTGTATGCCGATACGTAATTTCTGTAGGGAACTTCGGATGGCGTCACGTGAGAACGTATTGACGTGTGCCATTAATCGATCTCTGTACTATACAGGGTTAAACCGGGAACAGAAAGGATATGTCTAAAGCAACTCACCGACTACGTTTACTTGGACATCAGTAATCTAATTCTTTACCTTCTAAATAACCAATATATGATTATGTGTTTACCAGTTTGCTTTAGAATATTCTTTCATTTTCCTGGTTTTACATGTTATGTAACAATGGTTTCGATTAATGGCACACGTAATTACGTCCCCACGTGACGCCATCCGACTTCCCCTCCGGAATTTCACGTATAAACTTCTTCTTCGTGAGGATGCCATGTACAGTTTTGGGTGTTTCATTTTTAATTTTATGAAAGCTTCAAGTGCAGTTAATTATTTGTACAGGCATACAGACGATGGCGGTGTTGAAGCCCTTTTATTTGCCATCAAACGGTTGACCACTGATGTGTGTATCCTGCCACAAAATGTGCCGAAAAGTCCTACATTATTAGGTATTATAGTGCATTATCTTCTTTACAATTCTTTTGTTAGAATTCTTTTTCTCCACAAACAGGAGACAACCTCTGCCTCCGAAAATCACTTAAATATCATAATATCCACTAACTAAGTTTGACTGAGGCTAAAAGTCTGTTCCAGCACGTCTGATTCAGGAATTGTCTTTAGTTTGCACTTTGCAGGGATTCAAACCCCAGCCCTGTGTTTCTCAATCTTTACCAGCAGAGGACAGAATTGTAGCACAAGCTGAATTCATCCACCACAGTTCGGCCAATAAAAACCCTGGCAACTAAAGTAGCACCGGTTTAACTCAAATATCATCTCTTATGTACATATATAAATACTTATGAAATTCAGTGAAAATTTAAATATTGCCATTCCAGTTTAAATTGTTTTTAGGCATCACAATAGGCTACTCCACAACATCTTATCTCTCCATAATCTAAATTAAAGATTAAATTATCAAGTGAACTAAAGCAATGTGCACAAATACATGCAACACAAAATCATGGGAGAAATTACTGATTTGATGAGGAGAGGAATATGACAAGAGTGTGAATCACGCAGTGACAGAGTGTGAAGGGAATTAGGTGCGTGTGTACATGTTTTTCTACCCTGGTGGGGACTTATACCTGAATACACACTGACTCATGGGGACTTGTGTCACCGTGGGGAAACAAGCTCATAAATAAATAAATCATACAGAAGAGTTTTTTTGAGAAAGTAAAAATGCATAAAGTTTTCTGTAAGGGGTAGGTTTTGGTGTAGGGCGATAGAATATACGGTTTGTACAGTATAAAAACCATTTACGCCTATGGAGAGTCCCCACAAGGATAGTAAACCAGACAGGTGTATGCGTGTGTGTGTATAGGCAGGAGGGGTCCTGCATGCGTTTCTGTCTCCACCTCTCTGTGATTCATGAAGGGGGTGGAACTACATTTGAACGGGCGTGAGGGGATGAGTGTATATTGCGGTGTGTGTGTGGAGGATTATGCGTGAGGATGTGTCATTTGTGACTGGTGTGTGGATATAATTTGGACCAAGGAGACTGAATAAACGTCTTATTCAGAGATGTGTGTGTGGAGGGATACGAATGCAAATTTAAAGGGGAAGCGTGTAATTTCTGTGCTGTTAGTGGCACAAAATTGCATTTGTGTAAGTGGGCCGGCATGAGTTTGAAGGCGGGACAAACAAAAGAGTATCATTCTTTTTGCAATTCCTTTTAGTGGCACAGAAATTACACACTTCACCTTTAAGAAAATTAAATCAAATTGTCACAAAGCTCATATGACTTATTGCTCTTTAGTTTTAATTAATTATTGGTTATTAAAAAGAGTAAACTGACTGAAATTGATGTGGCCCGCTGGAGTTCAGACCTCGCTAGGCTACTTGCAAGGTCACTTCATCTCCAAAAAGCCATAATTCACTTGCTGTTGGAGGCATATAGGAGTGTTCATTTTTGACGACGGAATTATGGGTAGTCAGTGTAGAGAGGACAGCTTTCCCGTTACTTTCTGGAGAGGTTGGAGATGAGAGGTGAGTGGTTGAACGTGGGTGATGGGAGACACTGAGGTGGTGGAGGATCAGGTGAGCGGGTTATCGAAAGGGGAAGTGTGGGCTCGGGCCCTTACCTTGCCTGCTCCGGGTGCCGGGCAGGGGGGAGGGCGCAGGGCGGCTTGGGCAGAAGGAGCCGCGCGGGGCAGCAGTACTGGTGGTGGGTGGAGGGGCTGTTTGCGGTCAGACTGGTGTGGACAGAGGTAGAAGCTGGAGTAGCAGTAGAGGAGGTGGAAGAATTGGTACGAGTAGAAGTACTACTACAGGTGGAATAGGGTGGTGACCTGACAGAGAGAAAGAAAGAGAGGAAGAGGGGAGAGAGAGACATAGATAGTAGATAAGAGGTGGTGGGGATAGAGATAGGCACAGGAAGAATGAAGAGAGAGGAGAGAGAGAGAGGAGAGAGAGGAGATAGAGAGAGAGCGAGAGAGCGAGAGAGAGAAAGAGAAAAAATAAAGTCAAGAAAGAAACAAAAGATAACAGACAACAAAGACAGCCACATGCATACATTACAAACACTTTAGCAGCAGAAATACAGGCATGGTTAGGCAGCGTTATGAAGCGTTATGCAGACTCTTATCAAGCTGTGGAGAGTTATGTGCAGTCAGGCAGAGTATTTAATGAAGATTTAGATGGTTTATGCAGTTATGTCAAATTACCTGTATGGAGGAGTATTACAGCGTACAGACCAGGGCTGTCTCTCATTCCGCTTCCTTGTTCCCTATGCTGTGAATCAGTATATTAAGATCACAAATTCGGGTGCTAGCAAGGGTCCACTAAACACTGGGACAGCGATGACACAATCCCCTTGTGTAGTCACGCACTATATGGATTTATTAACAAGATTGCAAACTGGCATTGTGCATCTTCGCTACAGCTGTTGTGCCATTATGAAATATTCTCAAAAATTAGCATTGTTTTAAGCAAAACATACTTAAACGGCATCCAGATTTCACAAATATAAACATAAGTATAACAAAAAGATTACAAAAATAATTGGGGTATTTTTTGTTCTGACCACTATAAATCTTCTGATACGGTTCTAGATGAAATATAATTACAAACAAAATCTCTTTTAAAAGACAAAATAATAATAAATGGACTTCATAGTGAACTATTGAGCGGACTGCGACACATCCGAGGTGATGGGCAGACTTGATCCCCACAACACTGCAACTTAACCAAGAATTGTACAAGCTACACTCGACAAAACCAATCCACTGAAGACTTATTTTATCTGGTGTTATCGGTTTATATACTTTATCATTCAAAGAGTCAGTTCTAATTGGTCCTATAATATGGATGAAAACGTGATTAAAAAGGAAAGTAAAGGAATCATGTTAAAGGATTCATTTCAGAGAAATTAGACTTGCAGCTTTCTGAAATCTCTTAACTAAAAAAAAACAAGACTTCTTGGATTTTCTAAACAGAGTTAAAAAGTGAAAACAAAATTGTTTATTTATTCCATAATGCAGTTATGTCATGCCAAAAGTAACAAACGGAATAAAATTGTGTTCAAATGACTCATCTGTAGTACACGGACAGGTTTGTCAGCAAATCTCATGCTTTAATAATAATGAGAGTCACAATACAATAATGATCCTGCAGGTTTATTTGGTGAAAATGTGTGTGACCGACCTCTACTGGCCAATCAGAGGGATTCATTCTCATTTAAAAATTTAAGACATTCACAATGCAATTAACTTTCATAATGTGATGCATTTCCAAGCCACAGAGCCTAATGGGGAATAATGTAGGGCAGACTACAGTATATGCCTTCCAATACGGACAGGGTGGCTTAATATATAGTTAACAATTTTTACCCATGCCCAGGAAATCTGGAATCTGAGGGAGCAAAAAATAAATAAAAAAAATTAGGCAGAGAAAGATTTTTTTTTTTTGCACTGATGAATTGTGCCCAATAAGACCAGAGACATTTACTAAGAACTGTAAATGCACTGAATTGATTTAATGTTGCATGTAACATCAGCTAATTTGTGAGCAACCAATGAGAATACGTCATCACTTATGTGCCAAATTAATAATTTCTTGCAGAAAATGTGAGAACTGCAAGAATAATTACACTAACATTTCTGGTATTTTTTAATCGATTGAAAGTTAATTTTGTCTTCAGTCTTGATGGACAGTAGTGAGTCTGTCATGCTAACATTAAACATCAAGAAAAAAAAAATACAAGAGGCACTTCAGCACTACCCAAAGCTCAAGCAGACACTGTGACACTGACACAGAGACGAGAAAACAAAGAGGGAATAAATGGACTGACATGAATAAAAGAAATGAGGGAAGGAAGAAAGGAAGGAAGGAAGGAAGGAGAGAGATGGATAGATATTGTGGCCTGAAAGAGAAGGATGTAGAAGTGTGTATGCAGGTGGCATGAGTCCTTAGTATGCACTGGGGTGAAATGGCCAGGGATGAATCTTTGTTGGTGGGGGTGGGTGAACTGTGACCTCTGAGAAACCTTTACACTACAGTATGTGCAACAACACTTTTTAAAGGTGCCAAAAGGTAAAGCTGAAGTGTCTAATTTTCCAAACGGCAAAGCAAAAATATTGATAGTTTTCAAACAGGTCTCCCGAACACTCCCATTGCTCACCCAAACAGACAGCCTCAAACTCACTCCATTGGCTGAGACTGTTGCTACGTGGAGTTGGTCGGGTTCACAAACAAAATGCTAGAGAGACAAATAACTTAAGGGAAAATCCACTGACAAATTTCACAATAAATGGGATAAGAGTATTTTAACATTTAAAAAAAAAATTACACAATTCAGCTTAAGTGATTTTGAGGGGCAGAATGAATGAAATGTAACATGGGAATCCATTGCCTGAATTAATTTCCTAATAATTACTTTACATTATTTTCTCCATTTAAATTTAACTGTGGTCAGATATTTTATCAGTTTTCTCAGATGGCATTTGAAGTAAGAAACTTCTTTATCAGTTCTGTGATTGGGGTTTCCTTCATCGTGAGGCATCTTGTAAGCAGCACAGTTGCAATGTTCTGGTAAAAATCCATCTGGGACAAGTTGTAGGAAATGAACACACACACACAGAGCAATGTTGAATCCTCTAGGGAAGGGCTGTGTTGGTACATGACCTCTAACAAGCCCTCCCCTCAACTGCTCTTTCACACACACTTTAAAAACTCAGTTTTGCTGCCCAGCAACAAAAAAGCAGTCTGTCCCCATGTGTCCGTCCCCATCACACCCGTGGTCACCGTCAAACCAGCTGACATGCCCATCCTACTCTGAGTGAGAGAGATAGAGCTCCAAGATGATATATTCCCGTTATAATACTTTAAGTTTAAGGAAGGAAGAAAGGATCACAAAACAGACAGATTATTAAAGCCTTTCTTTTTCTCATGATTTCTATCTCCCTGAGTGAACAAGCACCTCAAGAGCTAAACCCTGTATTACCATCTTGTGCTGCTCTGAGTCTCGCTGGGCCCATCTGAAGGGGCTGATGTAAGTCGAGGGAAACATCGTGCGGCCCCTAACAGACAGTGGCAGATAAATCGCACACTGCCCTTTGCTAGTTTCAACAGGGTTTCAAAAGTGACCAAGAAAGACATGATGTATATATTATGTTTCCAAAACAGTTCTATATAAATAAATGCTGTTCTTTTAAACTTCTTAATCATCAAAGAATTCTGAATGACTGGCATCACGGATTCCACATTGATACTAGTAAGTAAATGTTTCTTTATCACGCAAATCACCTATTAAAAATGATTTGCCTAACTTCATCCGGACAGCCGAATGAATCCCTCACAATCTTCAAGAAACAACTGAGAACTCATCTCTTCTGTGAGCATCTGACTGCCTCCTAAAAAAAAAAAAAATCTATGCCTTCACTTTTTCTTTTCTATTATTATCCTTTATCCCTTCCTGTCCTAGCATTTACTATGTAGAATGAAGGCACTTTTTGGGTTATTTGCCATCTTATGATAAATCGCTTGTTGTACTCCTAAACTGTAAGACGCTTTGGATAAAAGCGTCTGCCAAATAAATAAATGTAAATTTCTGAAGGATCCATGTGACAAAAGACTGGCGTAATGACTGCTGAAAATGTAACTGTGCTGTCACAGGAATAAATTACATTTCAAAATATATTAAAACAGAAAACAGTAACCAATTTTTACATTAATCGTTAAAAAGTACTGTATTTTTGATCAAATAAATGTGGCCTTTGTGAGCATAAGAGACTTCTTGCAAAAACATTAACAAAATCTTATCGACCCCAAACTTCTGAACTGTAATAGGCTATATAGACTATATTAATATTAGATAAGTAACTGTTGCCTTTAAATAAGTAAATGCTGCTGACTTCAAATAATGATAAAAAGGCAGTAATAAAGAAGTGCAGTGCAGGGTTTTCTCTTTTCTTGTCAGTATCAAGTATCAGTAAATTCAGCTCTATTACACCACATTTACCATTGAATCCAATACTCTGAAACACTACCTCAAATTTTGGTCCTACATTCAATTAACAAACAGTGTTTACATTAATAAGACAGCCATTCTAACCAAAAAAAAAAAGTGTACCATTCACATGCACTGCCCCAAAAACTGTTAACATTTTTTTGACATTGCTTTGTCAGACTTCTGACATCCCTTGATGCAGATGGAGCTGTTGTTGTGCGTTTGATAGGATGTGGGAGTGTGAGCTTGTATGTGTGAGCAGAGTAGAAGGCTCATTTCCTTTGTAATTCTCTGCATGTTTTATTAGCCTGTCAGCTGCCAGGCACGTTTCCTCTCGTTTCCTCTCTTTTTGCACATCACTCCTTCTCTCTTTCAATTAGTACCTCTGTTCTTCTTTCTGTATTTCTCTCCTTCTCCATTTTGCCTCTCTCTCTCACACTCTGTCGCCCACATAGTCCTTTACACAAACATATTTGTGATAACTCATCTCGTTCCCCCAGCAACACTTCTACTGAAGTAGGGTGACCATTCGTTTTTTGTTTTTTCCCCCCCGGACAGGTCCTGACCAGGATTTCTATATTGCCTAAAATATCCAGGTTTTGGCTTTGTTTTCCTGTTTTCATACTTGCTGAAGGTAATGACTGAAAAGTAGTTTGACCAATAGCGTGCAGGTATTGTATATAATTGACCAATCGTGGCGTGTGAGAAGGTGGGATCTACAGAGAATGGTCAAAGCAATGCAAATACGTGTACATATTAGGTGTGTTCGACTTGAAGCAGCTCTGCACAGACCGATCGGTGTATGACAAAAGTACCGTGAGAGCTATAGAGAGCAGACGGCTCCTTATGCTTTCAAATCACTCTCGTGGTATTTTGATGTCATACACTGATCGGTCTGCGCAGCACAAACTAGGGCTGTCACGATTATGAAATTTGGCTGACGATAAATTGTCTAAAAATAGTCACGGTTATTGCGATTAATTGTCTGTTTTAGGGCTTTCATTATATAATTGTGATTCATTTAAGGGTTCAGTAAATAAATATGATGTTATCTTTTAATATTTTTGAGTTATTATTTTGCAGTGTAAGATTACATAGAGTATTCCAAATTCTAAGAATCGGCCAATACCGATCCAACACCAGCGCTATTTTTTTTTTTCTACACCACTACAGAATATCAATACCGTGTTCGTGGAACTAATGGTCACTCTTTTTTTTAAACCCTTTGTTAAACGCAATCCACTAAATACTCACTTCCTAATTACAGAGAAAAACTACATTTGAATTTAAATATATAAGCTATGAAATTAAACTTGCTGACTGTATAATTTAGCAGCAAAAACTATTTTGAAAAAAATATTTGGTGCACATTATACAATTTAAACATGTTTATTCTGTTAACTATATGTATTCTTATAAAATACATTCATGAGAAAAAGAAAGGCTTTAATAATCTGTGTTTGTGATAATTCCTTCCTTCAACTTAAAGTATTATAATGGGAATATATCATCTTGGTGAGAGTTTTATGCTGACTGTCATAACTGAACGTGACGTGCTGTTTGAATGTTGAGCTGAGAATGACTGACAGCTGCAGCAGAATGAAGATGAGTTTCTAAATTCTGTCCCTCATATTTATGGAATGGCTTCAGATGATATAGCAGGGCTCCAGACTGTGACCATTTTTTCTGCCTGCAGTGAGACTAAATTTTGTGTGCGGTCGCACTGGCACGACCACCGCGTTGGTCAACTCATAAGCGCTGCAAATTCTGTTGCATATGAGAAACATCAAACGGAACAAAGCATACTCGCTCCGTCAGCATGAGCGTGCAGGTGCGCGCAGCAAAATATTGAGGAAACGATGGATGGTTTTCAAGCGAACGTCAACTAAAAGACCGCTTCTTAAACCAGAGAAGGTGAACATGCAAGCACTGTCACCGTTAGTTTTACTTTTCTTTTTTGAAAAACTTATCTTTGCCGTTTACCTCACATTACGCTAGGGAGGCTCTCTTTTATTTATTTGATTCCTCAGTGTTTGCTAAACGTTCTGTAATTTATTAGTTGGTATATAATACAGCATGTGGTGTGTGCCATGCCTCATCTTATTCGTTTTTGTTAATAAACGTTTTGAAAGCTAGTTTGTCATTGTATTTACTGATGTATTGTTGTTGTGCTTTTTAATTAAGAATAACAATGAATCCATCTTTTGTTTTAGTCTTAAAGACTACAAAGGCGTAAAATGGGACAAAGCCACTGCTGACATTATGGAATATTGTGTTTTTTTTTTTAAATGGCATATTATGCTATTTATATCAGCTCAGTTATTAAAAACAATATTACAATATAATAACAACAATAAAACACGTATTGTAGGAACAATAACAGTAGTTACATATATGCTGAAACCTGTAAGGGCAAATCATGGAAAACATTCACTGCTGATTGTAACAAATTATTATATTTTCATCCTTATCTTACTTCATGTTGAATCATCTCGGTTATAGTACATCAGCATCTAAAATGTTAATCTCTATTATTCCGTACTGACTCCTTGACCTATGCTGTCCCTGTTTGGAAGGCAAAATGCAAATTTGTCTCCATATGTACGTGTAAAGTTGCAATTTAATGCTGTAATATGTCATTTTAAATGGTTATTTATGTTGATATATTGTAATAAAACAGACATTTAACAAATATAAGACAATTCATAACATACTTGAAAAAAAATAGAATAGATATATACTAGCAGGTTACAGAAATCAGACTTTATGTAATCTGACTCCACTGTTGCATGACGTCCACATACATGGACAGTTGGTTTATGCGGAATAAAAACAACATTTTACTCAATTTTAGTTTATGAAATACTAACATATTCATCATACTTTACTGTACACATTTTTATTTTTTACCTCAATTTACCTTGATTAATGATGTCATCAAGTAATGAATATTTGGAATGCAAGACAGTAGCCACTGTTACAATATTGCAGTCAATCTACTGACACTGCCCTCATGTGGTTGGGAGAAAATTACCATGATAAATGAACCCTAAGGGTAAAGGGGTAATATGACGTTGCTAAAAAGAACATTATGTTCTGTATTTGGTGTAATGCAATTGTTTATGGTAAAACAACAACAAAAAAACATTTTCCATATAATGTACATTGTTTCTCCTCTATGCCCCGCCTTTCTGAAACATGTAAATTTTTTTACAAAGCTCATCGTTCTAAAAAAGCGAGGTGTGCTCTGATTGGCCAGCTATCCAGTGAGTTGTGATTGGCCGAATGCCTCAAGCGTGTAACACCTTGGCGTGAAATGTTATGCCCCTACCATACTGTGATGCCGTCTTCCGGCAGGACGAGACTCAGTCCAGCTTCTCTGCTCGTGCACATCCCATCATCGGTTCCCTTTTAACAGTTCAGTCAATGTACTGTTAGGAGTAACTGAATAACTCTGGGATATTGGTTTATTTCGACTCAGAGGGAGTGTCAGCCACGTTAAAAAAGTGAATAACTTCAGTAATTTGTGGATTAGTGCGTACTGGCGACGCAAATGGTTTCAAATGATTCAGTTCGATTTGGTGAGCTGGTATGACCGGTTCACCAAGAAGATCCGGTTAAATAGAACGATTCGCGATCCGGACATCACTAGACCAGACAAAACCAATAAAACCCATTACAAACGAGGCATTTGTTGTATTCAGTGGGGACATAATTACTGATTATATTGACTTGTACTGTCCTTTTACGCGTTGCGTTGCGTATCGCTCTGCGTAAACATAAAACCATGTCTGCATGTGTGATCGGAGAAACAATAAGTGCTACTCTACACTGCTCAAAAAACTCTGATTTGAATCATCATTGCAATTATTTAAATATAAATAAAAAATTTTTTTTTTTTTTTTTTTAAAGTATTTACAGAATGCGAGTCAGAACACCAGACTGTCCTTGCAAATTTGGAACTGCCCAACTTTATAGAAACCACATCCATCCTCCATAAAATGCGCAGCACACTCTAATATTTGGGTTGAACGGTTCTGGAACAGTGTTGTAAATACAACTTAACCTCTGATTTCTAATCGTGTCCTCTTTTGGAAGACCAAACAAGGTAGTTTTCACTTTCACAACGAAACACACAGTGACTCCACAATATGGCAGCGGCGGCAACAGAGAGAATAAAAGTTACACCTTCTTTCTTTGCATGAACATTTGAGCGGCGTTATGCAAATTTTCCCACACAGTGACGTAGACATGTGAGGGGGTGTTAGAATGAGCCGTTTTAGGTAGAGTGGTTGACTCTTCATTTTTATAAAGAATATCTCTTTGGATTTTGAGACTTTAGTCTTAGCAACTTTATAGATCTTCTTTATGCACCAAGGGCTTGTAACACTCCAAAGAGAAAGTAAAAAAAAATTGCAAATCGCATCATATGACCCTTTAAAATAACTGTCCACAAATGTGGACACCATACATGAAAGTGATTTAAACACAACAAAAGAGAAACTCCCATTCACAAAATTCAAATCACAAATAATACTACTGATGATAAAGAACGGGTTGAATGTTAACCACTTTCGTTTCCATATACCTATAAAAAGGATAAAAGTTCATCAGCATGCATTAATTAATAGCATGTTGTAGCGCAAAAAAATTAATAAATATTGCGAACAAATGGGGTCTGACCAGCTGAGAAGTTATTGCAAAAGAGCGACCAGGGGAAGGATCTGGAGCCCTGTTAGCTATGCAGTTGCACTGAAGCAAACTGTGGCTCTTCCTTCGGTTTCTTTGGTGTATGACTCCCCCTTTGTATCAGCCCAATAATCACGTTTGTCTGAAACAACCGTGGGTTAGATCACATAATCGGCTTTATACGATATTTATTATCCGCGACAGTCCTAGCGCCAACAAAGCCAAAACCTGGATATTTTATGCAATATAGAAATCCTGGCCAGGATGCATCCAGGAAAAATGGCACTGAATCCCCCAAGGAGAGAGAAAAAAGAACAAGAGCACTTCTGGACCTGCTTGAACCAACTAGCTGTGGCCACATACTCTGTCCTGCAGTATTGTGCAAGTACACACGACAGGTTAAGATTAGACATGTCATTATCAGATGAGCCTACCAATACCTATCTCGCCCATTTCCTTCGCAAAACATAAATGATAAATAGACCTATCATATTTTAATTTGACATGCAAAAGGTGACAGAATTACAAAATGAGAAGAAAAAAAAAAAAAAGAAAAAAGAAACTAGTCATCCTCACTACTTTATTTCAGCAATGGAACTTTAAAGTAAATTAATTTAGAGATGCAGTATCTTGTAGTTGATTTCACCATGTTGTTTTAACATGCTGTTAGAAGCTAATATAGAAAACTCTCCTTAAAAGAATTGATTATGAAAACACGTTTTGCAAATCCGTATGCAATATTTCATACTGTTTTAATCAAATGTTTCAGTTCAGTTTTAGAAATTTGTGGAAGCCCGGTACACTACTACCATTCAAATTTTTTTTTTTTTAATTAATACATTTATTCAGCAGGGATGAATTAAATTAAATGATGCTTGTTTTCTTGAATTAATAATGATTAAAGTTTCCACAAAAATATTAAACAGCATAACGGTTTTAAAAATTGATCAAATCACGATGTTAGAATGATTTCCTTAAGGAGCATGTTATACTAAAGACTGGAATATTATCTGCTGAAAATGCAATAAAAAAAAAATTCTCAATGTTACTGATTTTACTGTATATTTGATCAAATAAAAAAGTGTAAGTCTTGGTGTGGATACTTAAAAAATATCTTGCAGTCCCAAACTTTTGAATGGTAGTGTACCGTAGACATGCTGTTCTCAGCCCCTCACGGTCCCCTCACATTGCTTTCGTGTAAAATTAAACATGACTAAGGTCTATTTACTGTGAACTCACTATGCTGAAGCTGAGGGCTATCACATTAGCAGAGTTCAGGGAAGATGGCCCCGCCGTGCCTGCACAGCCTTGTCAATGCGATTTCACTGGAGCACCCGCTTCCTTTTATCGCCGAGACACTCCATTTGAGCTGGTGGAAAATGTCATAACTGTTCAGGTGGCCTGTCAGTTTCACGCTGTATAGTTTAGTCATGAACAAAAAGCATCCATCTTCATTTTCTGATGTTGCATTTCTTTGTCATTCAGTATTCAGATGGGAAATATGTCTGTCAGTTAAAGTGTAATCAACCTGATAGTGTGCGAAGAGGCTGAAGGCATGAATGTTCATATTAAATTCATGGCATCATGAATATCTGTTCAGCTGGAGGCTGTAAATGTGTGTTAACACACCACCAAGCAGTGTTTGGTTTCAAATACTCATCCCGTTTCAATGCACTTCAGTTGCCGTGTTTATCTGACCTGATTTGGACATCAACTTTAATAAAGACTATTGGCATGAAAATGTAAACACGTATAAGAGCCTGCCCCTTGCACATGCTGACAAATCCAAAAATCCAAAGAAGATTAGAAGTCTAGATTAGAGGTCTGCACGGGCTTTAAAGTGAATCAGTTTTCATAACGAACAGCCAAACTTTTTAAATATGCAGTATTTCACGATTGCATGCAACGGTCAGTAGGCTAAACAAATACATGTAAAGAAACCGATTCATCAAGGCTCATGGCCAGTTCAGCACACAAGGCAAAATAAATAAAACACTTACCAGTTATGAAACTTTATGAACAACAGGTGCAACGGTCACATAAATTCTGCCGAGTTTAATGGTTGTAATGACAAGATAATAGCTCTTTCATTGTGCAGTTTTCCTTGTAAACTGCAAGAAGTTTTCCTAATTGCAGTAATCGCAAACATTGCTCACAACTTCCTAGCTAATGTGCACGTGCCGTTTGCCGTGTTGACAGGGGCCACTAGATCAGGCACAAGAGCAAAACAAGCTTAGTTTTAAATACAGCCTATACAACAAATGAGACGTACACATTATATGTAAGGGATAGTCCACAGCGAGCAGTTGCCTTGAAAGATTTTAACGTACAACATGGAGGTAAAGGGAAAATATTACGGTCATTTTCGTCAGTTATGGCTCTGTCTGCTTTAAATCACACACACAGAGATGAAGTAGAGCGGTAAGATCACATTTATTTGAATTATATCATTCATTTTAATTAACGAGAGCAACTGAATTAATTGCGGAGAAATATAACGCAGCGGGTCAGTATCAAAACTATTTTATAGAGCTGCACCGATTGCGATTTTCTTGGTCTCTTCCGATTTCTCGTTAGTGTGATCTGCCGATACTGATTTTTGCCGATTCCGATTTTCTTTCCAAGAACTATAATTGACCGCATATACAAACAAATCTACTTTTCTTCAACGCAAAGTTTATTTCATTAAAAAAAAGCACAAGTAAAATCAGTAATAAAAAAAAAAAAAAAGCCAAACGACAGCACAAATAAATGCAACAGAATAAAAAGATGAAACCAAGTTTTTCAGGTTAAGTAAGTTTTTATTCAGGTAAGAAATACTACAAAAATTAAAGAAATCAAATGTAAAAACACATCCAGTGTTATTTTACATTTGATTACTTTAATTTCTGTAGTCTTCATTGTAAAAAATTAAATCCAGATTAATGCTTACCATTAAAGTTATAAAACATTCAGTCAAGAGCAGAATGTGATTTTCTTTGTCTTTTGTTCTTTGATTAATGTGACAGACAGCAGCAGGAATATTGGATCTTTTTAAGAGTTTATCCACGGACCCAATATACTGTTACACAACATGCGTTCTCATTCTCAACTATTTAACGTTCCAAAACTGACTGCGTTTAACTGGATACTCGCCAAAAATGGGCATTTTGACAATTTTGTATGCATTTGAACTTTTTAGCACAGTTAGCCACTCATTTTGGTATTTGTGGCTCACAAGCTGTTTGAGACTGAGCGCAGATTGTGCACTCCACTAATATAGATCAATGGCGGTGCGCGCGCGTTTGGTAGAAACGCAAAACCTGCGGGAATGACTAAACTAATGCACAACTAATGCGTGTTTGTGAGCGTCAATGAAATCAGTGTAGCCTACTGCATGTAGTTTTACTTTAGCTACAAACCCAAAGCTAGTCATTAAACATAAACCCGAACCAGGGTATTTCGGCACCGGTCGGGCTCGGGTCGGGTAGCAGACCTCTATAGCCGATATCAAGTTGAAGTCAATTCACACTCACACTATGACATTTGGCAGCTTGGGGCTGTTTTTTGGATTCAAGGAGACTGGGACAAAAATCTAGACTTTGTACAATGGTCTCCCCTTGCCACAAGTCCTGGGACAATGTTCCCAGCTGTTCCTCCCTGAGATGGCCCTGCATTCAGCTGAATGTTTGATAATACATTTTGCACACGCAATAAAATTCATGTACTGAATGCACAAAACAGAATACACAAGTTCACATTTGGTCCCAACCAAAGTATCAGCAGCCAACCCTAATGAAATTGTTTTGTCACTCTACAATATAAGCAGATCTATTATACAACTGTTCACAGAAACATAATCCCGGAGAACTCTTATTTACTAATGAAAAAGCAGTAATATAATTCTACCCCTCAGAGACATTCTAAACTGAAGATATGTGGAGTATACTGCAGGTCTACACATAGATTGTGTTTAAAGTAAGCTCCAGAGATTTCCATGGAATAAGAGCACAGCATCTCTCACACCCTTTGCATGTTCATTTATTCAATATTTTGGCTCGTTTGATAATGCTACGAATAGCATGTGGCACTCCAAACTACAATAGACATGCCAATGCAGATCTTTTCCCACTGGGAAAGCAGGGGGAAAGCAAACACTGAATGAAAATAACTACTTAACTGTTTCCAAGTTCCGAAACAACAAACTGGTCTTTTTATAATCAATGAATGCGGTGTAAAATGTAGAAGAAAACATTTTCCATATTTTGTTAATGTCCAAGACCATGTATTCGATCTCATTTGGTGCAATTCTCTGGAACATGTCAAAAAAAGAAAAAAAAAAAAAAAAAAAAAAGTTTATTAAAAACCATTAATTACTAAACCTCAACAATTAAAGCTAAAAGAATCTTAAATTAATATAAAAAAAATAAACATGGCATAACCACCACAAATTATTAAAACTTAAAATTAAAACCTGAAAATATAAAAATAAAAGCAAATTCAAAATATAAAAAAAAATATGGACATAGCACTGTTGGAATACACTGGTTCACATGCTCTGTACTAAAGAACGTTTGAAAGTATTACATCACAAGTCCAGTTACAACGCAGCACAGCTCTAGGGTTTGTGGTTGAAAGAAGCGGCTGATGCCCTTGGGGGCTCAGTGATGCATTGCTGCTGACTGCAGGGGTGGGAGAGAAGCTCACGGCAGCCCTGCAACAAACCTCTGCTGAGAGTTATTTCCATGCTTAGCCCAGCAGGAACCAGCACGCGCTCACGTTCACGCCTCCGCCAGCTCAGGAAACCAGGTTGAGCAGGAATACCAAAGCCATTTCATTAATTATTGCAACCTTGCACTAGAGTTGCCATGACAAACAACAACACGTATGATTCCTAGCACAATACATAAATTATGTCACATTTATGAGACCCTATTAGTGCAATTTAACAATGCAGGAACAATTAAATTCACATCCATATTGGCGGACTCATGAACGGAGGACAAAAGCATCCAGAGAGTAATTATAGTGAAACGTGACATAGCGGTGGCAGCCTTGTCCTTCTGCTGTGTGTAGGGTACACAAATACACGCACACCCACACACACACTAAAAAAGGGTTATATATTGCACAAGCAACTTTTTCGGCAATCCAGTTCATCTACAGGTGTTGCCATGACAACCAATCATTTATCCTTCAGATCCCCGGCTCGTGCCCATGGTGAGGAATCGTCATAATGCCACAGAGAGAGATACTCCAAAAACCACTGACCGTTCTCACATCAACACCTCAGCATCAAAACTCCTTGTGTTTTTCGCTACAAAAACACAAGGAGTTTTGATGCTGACATTCCCAGCATATGAAAATCAAGCACATTCTTGCCATTTGACCCTTTTCCCTGCACCCACCAACACTCCCACACGCAAAACACACACACACACACACACAGCTGGGCTATTACTCATGTAACTTCTGACTAACCACTGACGCCCATGTTCACGTTCACTATATGGGCGAAAGCAAACGGCATGCATATCAACATCCATTAACATACTCACACTGGGCATATTGGTCACTACGGCAACGGCTAACAGAGTCTTGTAGCCAAGCGACGCCAATACTCAATTTCCAAATGCTTTTCAGCCCTCATGTTCTCACACTTTGCTCAGGGTGCTGTTCTTCTGCTAAAACTGCTCCAGATGCAAGAGCTCTTTCATACAGGGAAGCAATAAGTCATTAGAAGCAATGGCATGTCCCACATGCATTCAGGCTGCCCCAAATAGAACGGGCCTCTGTCACTTGACGGAGTGTGCGCTACTACAGGAGTCAGAGAGTGCACTGTGGAGGAGAAGAAATGGAGATTGAATGAAAGTGTGAACAGACCTGTCTTTGTTGCAGGAGTATCCTTCTGCCTGTGTCCGTGAAGAGAAAAAATAATAAATAAAATAAAATAAAACAAAAGTGAGAGACGGAGAGGCAGACAAACAAACATGGAGACACAAAGAAAGTGGAAGTGTCAGTAATGTTATATTGTTGTACACATACAGTAAGGAATAGATAGAAATCAATGGAGCAAATGCAAATTGATTATGCAGGGAAATAATTTTAATGATCACAAATAAACCAACTTTTTTTTTTTTTTAAATAAATCCCTTGAAATCCTCATTACATTGTTTTCCCTCTTTACAAATTCATGCCAATCATGGATATAAAAGGGGTGGTAAACAAATAAATAAATCAACGTTATGTCAAAAGTTAACTAAAAATATAATAAATATTCTTGGCCTGTCATACAGTAGCAGGAGGTAAAAAAAAAAAAAAAAAAAATTAATCCAAATTATATATTTTTAATATGCCCAAAACCAAGACTACTGATATTAAAATTTAACTACCATTCATTTTGTGATTCCAGAAGATTTAATAAGTGCATGATCTTCAATAAGAAACTATTTATTGTTTTATTGAACGTTTATGCATTTTAATTTAGACATTAATGACAATTAATACAAATGTATTAATTTAAAATTACATAGACTATCAATGGAAATCCATTGGATAAAACTGACATGGGCTTTCTTAAACCAAGTGCTAACCAGGCAAGTTCCCAGTGATAATCAGAATACATCTAATTTTAATATACAGTTATGTCGAGCAGGACTTTGAACCAATGAGATTTCACAGTGGCAGAGCTACCCAGAAACCAACCGAACCGAGTTTTAATCTTAGAAATATGCAAATAAGAGCAATAATCCAGGGTTTACAAGTGTTAAATATTATTGTTAGGAATGACTCTGGGTTAATAATAACAGGTCATGTAACACCTTCTGTTATGTTGCGGAGTAGACTGACAACCCATTGGTTTTTGGCACCAGTTCATGGCAAAACACCCTCTCCATTTAAACTAAATTAAATTAGGTTCAAATTAATTAAGATTTTGATAACTAATAAAACAGACTATCCTACAAAGCAGCAGGTGTCGGGTTTGACGGACACGCGGGCTCCTCCATAGACATTCAATTATTCAATCATAATTGCATAAACTATCAGTCAGTCCTCCAACACCCAGTGTATTACTCACAGACTCACGTCTACGACAGTAATTGCCACCTTCAATGGACAAATGTAATTAACACCGGCCATGCTAATTATTCCGAGAAACAATCCCACCTCAACAGCTCCCCCACAGCAGTAGTTACACTTGTTCGTTAGCCGAAAGCATTACACCAGAGAGAGTGCAAGATTGTGATCACTCAAGTTGGGTCATTTGGATTCGCAGGCATCTGTCTGATGGGACAGGAACAGCTACACAGATCTAGAGCTCACATGAAAAGGTGATGCTGAAAACGACCCTTGTGAACCCTAAAGAAAAATGGCAAATGACATGTTGGTGTGCCATCTGCTCAACATCAAGGGAGGGCTGGTGAGGGGGTGAACGAGGGATTGGAAAATTTGGCAATAGTGTAAAGAGAAAGAGCGAATAAAAAAAATAAATAAATAAAGGGATGGGTATGGCTGAGGTGTATTCAAAATCTGTCAAATGATGGCTAACGGTCCAAAAAATTTAAAAAAATAAATAAATAAAATCTATCAGTAAAACAATCCATCTCCCCTCAGTGTCATGCGACTTTTCATTGTTTCAGGTAATGTTGATGGCAAGCAAAAGCTAGCAGCCCTAAATTTACTCAGGTGTAAAGTCAACATGTCCACATCAACCAGATGCGGTTTACGTGACTGCTAGTGAGTGCACGCATTTATCATGTGAATCATCTGATGACACCAAGGCAGAGGTGCGGAATCTACTTTTATCTTCATGTCATTTTATTTATTTTTTAATAAAAGCAGCTATGGGAGCTGTTAAGTTTCTAAAGGCGTTTATGTAATATTTTTCACAACATTCTAGTTTAAGAAAAAAAAAATAGTTGTTCATTTTTTTCTTTCTTTACTACAAATACTAGTGGTGTTTTGGTCAAACAAATCAGTTTATTTTAACAAATTTCAAGGCAGGGGGAAAAAAAATTAATTCTACCAAAAGCAGCGCATACAGTACAACACTCAACCAAAGGCATACTGATAAGCACAGATTACTATAATATTTGAGTCAGAATGAGACTGTCTCATAAAACTAAATCTCATGAATTAACTAAATAAACTGGTACATTTTAATTGTGAACAAAATAAGCGGTGTTGGATGAGGATCTACTGACCGACAATAACTGAACCAAAAGGGCATGCTGATCATTCCATTCGACACAAGTCAATCTTGTTTAACAAAGACAGTCCCAAGATAAGAATGTGTACAATGACTGATGGTGACAAAATTGAAATGTCTTAATACTGTTAGTATTTTTCATAGCTTGATAAAAGTAGTTGACAAGATGGAATGGGGGGGGAAAAAATGCGAATAGTTAAAACCATATTTCTCAGTCTTTAGATCTGTAGACATGCAAAATTTAATTAAGAATTATTAAATAAAATAAAGAATTACGTACTGGTGTAATTAAGGATACACTATAAAAATAAATAAAATCACAACTGTTCTCATTTAAGAAATTCCACATTTCAAAATAATTTTATGCAAGGACAATTCATGAGAATGTCAACTATGCAGTTTATTTTACATCATGTAGTTTCCCAATTTATTCTATTCATCATATACACCAACACATGCTCTACATTAAGAAAACCTCAAGAAGCTGCTCTCAGAAGGAACAGTTAAAATTCCTAATATTCATTCCAATAATTCCAAATTATGTTAACTTTTTCCATTAAAACTACAAAAAGACCTATTGTAGCACAGAGGTTGCACACGTCCATTTATTCAGCAACCACAATTGCAATTTAGCCTCAGCAAATAGTGACTGATCAAATCATTGAACAAATCTTTTTGTTGAGCAGAAGCAAACGATTCAAATCAATGGTATAAATCAAAATTGCCACTCCTAACAAATACTACAGTTAAACCATAATTACTATGCAAGAAGCGAAGTACGCTATCTGCCCTCAAGGAAAAGAAGAAATAAGCCTCCGATGAGAAAGCAAGCACTCAATTTATCTCCGCAAACAGAGGGCATTCAGGTTTCTCTCCGTCGGAAAGGAGAGCAAGAGAAACAAATATAAGAGGTGTGCATATTGGAGAAACAAAACAGAAAGTGAGCAACACAAAAAGGGTGCAGTGTATTCTGCAGCCTCTTTCGCTATCCCTCTCTTTTTCTGACTCTATGCTTCTCTCTCCCACACAAGTTGATCCACAATCTGACTCCACACTGAATTAAATCACAACCTCTCCTACACAGTGGCCCGATCACACAACGAATCTCCACACCACACCAGCCACCTGCCTCAAAAACTATAGGAGATGCTGTTCTGCAGTGCTCGACACTGATCCAATCCACCAAATGTTAATCTCCACACGCATCTGTATGCACCGTGCTCTGTGATGAGGCCGGTTAAAGTGCACACTTACAGGCAAGAGCGATCAGAGGTGCAATGGAGAGGTCGATTCCTCACCAATACAGGGAGGGAGACAAACAACTTACAGTGGGGCAAATAAGTATTTGATACACTGCTGATTTTTCAAGTTTTCCCACTTACAAAGAATGGGGAGATCTGTAATTTTCATCGTAGGTAGACCTCAACTGTGAGAGACAGAATCAAATAAAAAAATTCAGAAAATCACATTGTATGATTTTTATGATTTTGTTTTAATTTCCATTTTATTGCATGAAATAATTATTTGATCACCTACCAACCAGCAAGAATTCTAGCTCTCACAGAACTGTTAGTTTGTCTTTAAGAAGCCCTCCTATCCTCCACTCATTACCTGTATTAATTGCACCTGTTTGAACTTGTTACCTGTATAAAAAGACACCGGTCCACACACTCAATCAATCAGACTCCACCCTCTCCACTACGGGCAAACCAAAGAGCTTCCTAATGACACCAGGTACAAAATTGTAGACCTGCACAAGGCTGGAATGGGCTACAAGACAATCAGCAAGAAGCTTGGTGAGAAGGAACCAACTGTTGGTGCGATTATTTGGAAATGGAAGAAATTCAGATGCTGTCATCTCCCTCGGCTGGGGCTCCATGCCAGATCTCGCCTCGTGGAGTATCAATGATCCTGAGAAAGGTGAGGGATCAGCCTAGAACTACACGGGAGGACCTGGTCAATGACCTGAAGAGAGCTGGGACCACAGTCTCAACGGTTACCATTAGTAACACACTACACCGTCATGGATTAAAATACTGCAGCGTGGGCAAGGTCCCCCTGCCCAAGCCAGCACATGTCCAGGCCCGTCTGAATTTTGCCAAAGACCAGCTGGATGATCCAGAGGAGGCATGGGAGAAGGTCGTGTGGTCAGAGGAGACCAAAATAGAAGTTTTTTGTATAAACTCCACTCGACGTGTTTGGAAGAATGAGTATAATCCCAAGAACATCATCCCAACCGTGAAGCATGGGGTGGAAACATCATGCTTTGGGGGTGCTTTTCTGCAAAGGGGACAGGACGACTGCACCGTATTGAGGGGAGGATGGATGGGGCCATGTATTGCGAGATTTTGGGCAACAACCTCCTTCCCTCAGTTAGAGCATTGAAGATGGGTCGTGGCTGGGTCTTCCATCATGACAATGACCCCAAACACACAGCAAGGGCAACTAAGGAGCGGCTCCGTAAGAAGCATTTCAAGGTCCTGGAGTGGCCTAGCCATTCTCCAGATCTCAACCCAATAGAAAATCTATGGAGGGAGCTGAAACTCCATGTTGCCCAGCGACAGCCCTAAACCTGAAAGATCTGGAGAACACCTGTATGGAGGAGTGGGCCAAAAACCCTGCTGCAGTGTGTGCAAACCTGGTCAAGAACTACAGGAAGCGTCTGAACTCTGTAATTGTAAACAAAGGTTTCTTTACCAAATATTAAGTTCTATTTTTCTGTTGTATCAAATACTTATTTCATGCAAAAAAATGGAAATTAATTATTAAAAAAAAATCATAATTTATTTTCTGGATTTTTTTTTTTTAATTCGGTCTTTCACAGTTGAGGTGTACCTACGATGAAAATTACAGATCTCTCCATTCTTTGTGGGAAAACTTGAAAAATCGGCAGTTTATCAAATACTTATTTGCCCCACTGTAACTGTCAGCAGCACAAGGAGTGGCCCACTACACTTCTGTGCCATCTCTCTGGATTTGTACGGAGCATGTTGACACACCACATGCTGGGAATGATATTGACAGTCTTGAGGCTACTGACAGCTCACTGTGGAAATGTTTTCAGAGATTTCATTTTAAAACCATAAAAGATATCAATAGCATCAGTTTAAAGGGACAGTTCAGCCCAAAATGAATGTCATGCCAAATCAACAGGTTTGTGCACCATTCACAAATGAATTGATGACTTTTTAAATTGCAATTCAAATCCAAAATGAGGTAGTAAAAAGGATAAAGAACCGCAATTCAAACGTAACTTGAATGGAAGGAGGTAGAATTCAAATGAATTGAAATGCAAAGCCCATGACTGTAACTTAAGTAAAAAACAAAGACAAACTTTGAATGTCTATTAGAAAAGCCTACATAGATAGATTCTACTGCATTGCTACTTAATAATAATTAAAAAAAATAAAATATATATATATATATATATACTATATTATATATATATATATTATCTATATATATATATATATAATCTCTATATAATCATAATATAGATAGATAGATAGTCTATCTTCTATCTTCTTAATCTCCAGAAAACTGCACCGGCAGCCGTCCAATCTCTTTCGATATCACAAAAGTCATTACATTTGTGACAGATTTAGCATGCCAATTCAATCCCAGTTTCCCATGACATTAGCCTGTCACTCTGCCAAAGGCCCAGCAGCACGAGTCTGTCCAGATAAGAGTCTGTCTGCTTATGTAATGCTCAGGCTCAATGGCACAGCCAGCTGCCTGTCCGATGGCCTGGAAACAGTCCTATTGTGACAGACTGTTGCACTCAATTTCAGGTTTGTAAGACAGAAGGTGAGTGAACAGCAGAGATACCCTCTCAAAAGTGCTTTCTTTTTTTGGGGTCCTTGACTTATAAAGCCATTAGTTCTGCACTAATATTACTAGTGTAAATGTAAATGCTGTTAAAAAAAACTAGTTAATGTAAAAACTCAAACGGTGTACAAATATTCATAAGTATGTGTATTGTGTAGTTCAAATCTTCATCCAGTGTCAGTCAATATTGCAGTGCACACAGTTGTTTACTTCCTACTTTCATTAAAGGGGTCATATGATGCTGCTAAAAAGAACATTATTTTGTGTATTTGGTGTAATGAAATGTGTTTATGCATTTTAAGGTTAAAAAAACACATTATTTTCCACATTTTTGTACATTATTGTTTCTCCTCTATGTCTTTCTGAAACGCGTCGATTTTTACAAAGCTCATCGGTCTGAAAAAGCGAGGTGTGCTGTGATTGGCCAGCTATCCAGTGCGTTGTGATTGGCTGAATACCTCAAGCGTGAGACGGAAATGTTACGCCCCTCACCATACTGTTGATGCCGTGTCAGGCCGGAGCGACGAGACAACATTAAAACCCATTACAAACGAGGCATTTGTTGCATCCAGTGGGGACATAATTACTGATTATAATGACTTATACTGCTTTTTTACGCATTGCTTTGCATCGCGCCGCGTAAACATAAAACTGTCTGTATTTGTGATCGGAGAAATGACAACAAGTGCTACTCTACTTCCCAAAACTCGCGTTTGAATCATCAGCAAATCCTTTAAATGAAAACGTACTTACGTGAGTCAGAACAGCCGGCTTGTAGTCTAACGTTACTCTCCCAGGATCAGTAAACAGTCCTCCATAAAATGTGCTGCACACATCTGGATATTTGGGTTAAACTGTTCTGGAACAGTGTTGTAAATACCACTGATTTGTAGTCGTGTCCTCTTTTGGAAGACCAAACCAAGTAGTTTCGCTTTCACATGACACCACATCGGCCTAGCGTGAGCCGAATCCCCGGCTTGCGTGCGCTGAAGCCGGGTAGAGTGAGCGTAGGCGTGGAGTCGGTAACGGCGCCCTGCGGATGCCGACAAATTAGCAGCACCACTGTGACGGACCCCGGGCTGGACTCCGCTTTGTCCACGGTGAAAGTTGATGTATTCCCTCAGCGACCAGCACAGATACCTCTATGCGACGAAGGGCTATCGTCCCATCTTTTGGAAATCAACTGAAATACGTAGTTCGTTTCACAACGAAGCATCACATGACATGGCTGCAGCGTCAACAATACTACAGCGAGAATAAAAGTTACGCCTTCTTTCTTTGCGTGAACATTTGGGCGGCGTTATGCAAATCTTCCCACATAGTGAGGTTATTTGTGGAAGGCTTCTATAACGAAGCCGTTTTTTTTTAGGTAGGCGTGGCTGACTCTGAACTTTTATAAAGAATATCTCTTTGGATTTGAGACTTTAGTCTTTGCAACTTTACAGATCTTCTTTATGCACCAAGAGCTTGTAACACTCCAAAGAGAAAGGAAAAATTGAAATCGCATCATATGACCCCTTTAAAGGATAGTGCACTCAAATCTGTCAGCATCTCACCTCCACACCCTCATGTCTTTCCAAACCTGTGTGAGTTTCTTTTTTCTGTTGAACACAAAGATATTTTGAAGAATGTTTAACTTCAATACATGAAACTCAATGGAGTCCAAAGAACACTAGAACTTAGAAACAAAATAAATATGACAGTGACAGAATTTTCATTCTTAAGTGAACGGTTCCTTTCAAATATATTAAAATTACAATAAACTGTGGTCTATTTAGAGCACACGCACCAACATAGTCTTAAAAACTGTTTTTGCATGCAAACACACACTCTTGATTGACAGTTTTCCAAACAGCCAGCATGGGGGCTGTGGAAACGTTTTTCTACAGTAGATCCTCAGCTATGCAGTAAAAGAGCCCTCAGGCTTGTACTTACTGTCTCTGCAGAGAGCTTCTCAAACTGGTAGCGGTGCAGTCTCGTTCCCGGTCTCGGTTCCTCTCTTGCTCCATGGCATTGGCTCCAGCTGACAGGCTTTGGCCAAGCCTCATGTGAGTGTTGGCATTGACACGACGGTCCCGTGGTGGCCCGGGTGTGGCACGGTGGTGTTGGGCGGGGGAGCCGGAGCCGGGATGGGTATCGGGACGGGCCCGCTGTTGTGAGTCTTATAAGCATAGACTTTGGTGGAGGTTGCAGCGTTGGAAGTGGGTGGGTGGACGTGAGGTGGAGGTGGGGGCGGGCAGGGCTGTCGGTCCAACCTCAGGTCTTTGTTCTCCTGGCTGAGCCGGTCCAGCTGCACTTCAAGCTCCTCAATGCGCCGCCGTTGAGTTTCCAGAAGCTTCTGTTGGCTCTCGATGATGTTGTTAAGCTCCAGCAGGTATTCCACTGCCCGGTTAGGAC
>JADLZN010011477.1:0-68574 GCA_018155175.1 Sinocyclocheilus anophthalmus
AATGCAGCTTTGTTGAGCAGAAGATAATTCTTTTAAAACATTAAAAAATATTACAGATCCTAATTTGAACACAATGTGTGAATGTTATAATAAATGTATTAACAGGGCTGTTGTAATTATTATTGTCTTTTCTTTATTTTAAAAATGCACAAATGTTACTGAGCATCTGACGAGTCACACTGTTTCAGCTCAGATTTTCCTCTTTTGGACTTTGAACCCTGGCTAACGAACTCGTGCAGCGCTGTTTGAATGTTTGAATGCAATTCATGCATGTATTCGAAAACATAACGTACTGCAGTGTATTTAATTGTTTAAGGCCATTTCACAATTTCAATCATCATACATTAACCAGCAACAATCACCCCTTCCTCTTATCGAAGACATGCGATGCAGTACTAAACAGTATCTCGCTGTCGGTGCTTGTAATGATTTTTACGTCTTTCTCGAACCGTTTTAAATGCTTCCACACTGCTGACATGTTTGCTGCATTGGTTCGCGCCTCTGTTTGATTTTGCCACGTCATTGTTCGGTACAATTTATTCAGTCTTTTCTCTAATTCGGTTAATTCGGTGCATCCCTACTTGGAACCTAGCTTCTTCAGTGATGTTCGGCAGTGTAACTTAGCAATTAAGCAAAACCGAGTATCAACAATAACGAAGTGGCATCTACTCAGTCAGTTTTGTACAACATTGCACTTCAATATTATACAATCATCCTTAAAATGAGGCTGCGTGTTTTTTTTTTTGCTTGCTAGCAGAACAGCTTTGGATGTTTTTGTCTGTCATTGTTCCCATATTTTGTTCATGGTATTTTGGCACATATTTGTCTGCAAAATTTCACTCGGCAATAGTAAATGTGATCACACCTTAAGGAGGATGTTTTGAGTTTTGAAAATTACATTGTTTCATAGACAAAGACCATTTTCTGTGTTAAGATCAATTGACTTCTCAGTACATGACCCCATTTCATTCTTCTTTGAATTGAAAGTGTTTTGTCTTTGGGGCAACATCTAGACTATGGAGTGATTTATTATTTTTTTTAACCAATATATATTTTTAACCATTTTGATCTTTCCTAAATAACAGGGATTGTGAATCTCTAAATTGTTGTTGTTAACAGGAGCAATCGAACCAGGGCAACAAGGACTCCAGTGATCTGGATGAGAGCAGTGGCTCAGTCTTTGTTCCTTCAGCGGAGGAGTCTACTGATGATGTTGACCTTGATGCAGAAGAGTCGGAGGTTGAAAAGACCATTCGGAAGACTATAAACACACAATATTTCATTCATCTAAAGAAGTCAAAAAGGCCAAGCAAAAAAGTCCAAGAAAAATGACAATCAAATCAAGTCAGCGAAATCCTGAAGGCAAACGTATGTGGAACAAAAAACAGTACTGTGTCTTCTGTGAAAAGGCACAAGGCAAGATTGCTAGACATCTTGAAAGAAGTCATTCCAATGAAACGGAAGTTGCTAAAGCCTTGAGTTTTCCCAAACGTTCAAAGAAACGAAGAATTCTTCTTGAACAGCTTCGAAACCAGGGTAATTATTATCATAACATAAAAGTCTTGGAAACTGGACGTGGGGATATCATTACATGGCGACAACCGGCTACAGATGCAGACATTTCTGATTTCCTTATCTGCCAAGATTGCCTGGGCTTCTTCATGAAAAAAGACCTATGGAAACACTCTAAGACATGTAGGGGACAGCGGGATGCGACAAAAATAAAAGGTGAGCGAGTGAGATCAGCTGCAGCCTGTCTGATACCAACCCCAGCAAAGTGCTCTGCTGGTATTAGATCTCTCTTGCAAGGTATGAGACAAGATGAAATCACAGAAACAATTATGAAGGACAGTTTGATTTGTCTCTACGGTGAATCACTTTATACAAAGTGTGGTCATGATAAGTCACAACATCAGTACATCATTCAAAAAAATGAGAGAGCTGGCTAGGTTTATGATTGAAGTAAAGTCAAAATCCAAAAAAGTGAGAAACCTTTCAGAGCTCTGTAAACCTGAGAACTTTCTCCTAGCCATCACTGCTTGTAAAGAAGTGAGCAACTATCAACCGGATTTAAATACGTTTAAAACCCCCTCTCTTGCTCTGAAGATCGGATACTCGCTGAAGAAAGCCTGTCAGCTTAGTTTGGGACAAAGTTTAATGGCAGGGGACAGAGACACTGAGAAGAAGCTGAAAAACTTCATCAAGCTAATTGACAGTCATTGGCGTACCAACATTTCGAGTCAGGCCCTCAACACCTTGCAGCAGAGCAAGTGGAACAAGGGTGACACCATCCCTCTTACGGAAGATGTTGTGGCTTTACAAAAGCATCTCAAAAGTGTGGAGCAGGTCTCAAAAGAAAAACTCAAAGAGAACGTGAATGGCGCTGACTGGAAAATCTTGGCTGAGACTTTACTCTGTCAAATCATTCTTTTTAATCGGAGACGTGAAGGTGAGGCATCCAAATTGCTCCTTGCATCATACGTGAGTCGAAACGTGAAGCCTCCTAATGAAGATGTGGTCAAATCTCTGACTAAATTAGAACGGGAGTTGTGCAATGAGCTGACTCGATTAGAGATCCGAGGGAAGAGAGGCAAGAAAGTGCCTGTCCTGCTGACGAAGGACATGGTTGAGTCCATGGACATGCTGAATGAAAGCAGGAGCAAAGTGGGCATCGACGAAGCCAATCCTTACGTTTTTGCAAGAGTGGGGGCTTTAAGGCACATCCGTGGATCAGACTGTTTGAGGAAGCTTTCAAAAACATGTGGTGCAAAAGACCCCAGGAGCCTTACGTCGACAAAATTAAGGAAACAAATAGCAACTCTGAGTCAGATCATGAACTTAAAAAACAATGAACTTGACCAATTGGCCAAATTCCTGGGACACGACATTAGAGTGCACCGTGAGTACTACAGACTGTCCGAAAATACAATTCAACTTGCAAAAGTTAGCAAGTTGCTTTTGTCTCTAGAAAAAGGATCCGATTGTTACAAAGGAAAATCTTTGGAGGAGATTACATTTAGTATAGAGGGTGAGTAAAATGGATTTGGATTTTCACACTACAGTGATTGTATTAAATGTATTATATCTGTGTTTTTGTTGTTTTGTTCTTATGCCATCTTTTTTAATTGTGTGCTTTACAGAGACGGAAAATGACACAAGCCCTGCTTCCAGAGGCCTGCAAGAGCATGAATGCCAGACCACAGAAGAAGGTCAGTACTAAAGGGATCTATTGGTTAGCTTAGAGGCGATAATCTACAGGTTGCTGATTTAAATCCTGCAATATCACAATCCACAACCATAGAGTCCTGGAGTAAAACATATTCTACTCTATCTTAACTTCGAAGTGATAGTTCACCCAAAAATTCTAATTCTGCTATCATTTACTCACCCTCAAATGGTCCCAAACCTGCATGAATTGCTTTGTTTATCGGAACACAAAGTAAGGTATTTTAAAGAATGTTTGTCACCACTGAATAAATAGGAAAATAAATACTACAGAAGTTGCAGAAAATGCTTTTGAAAAAATCTCAAAAGTTAAGGTAATTCATATTCACCAGTAGACTATTATTAACTATAAACGTTCTGTAAAAACAATGATCAGCAGATTGCAGTCTGTCACCATGATGCAGATATCAAATATCAGACATACAGTAGAAGTTCTTTACAGGTTTTCATTCGATTGCGCTGCTTTTCCATTGTTTTTCTATGTAAACATGGACGCCTTTAATTGTTGCGCTCACATCTCTTGCAGCGTCTCATGCATGAAACGGCAGTCTATAATCACTGCACTAAAGTTAAAAGAAGTTCACTCCCGTCTTCTTGCATGTTTTCTTATTCCATTGCCCACGTCACATCTGTGTCAACACAGAAGCACATTCTGTGTGAATGGCACTTAATATATATTTACAGTCCTTCACAGAGCGGTTAATCACGTGTGGTTAGATCGTTCTTTTCTCTGTACTGTTTTCATTGGCATATTGTCAAAGTGTCTAACTCTAATATTTGGTAATACTTCTATTGAAAATCGCAATTCCTCGATTTCTAAAAAATAAAATCGCGGCAAAACATTAAATTCAAATTAATCTATAAAATGGGGAAAATCGCCCAGCCCTAACGGAAGTCAATGGTGACCCAACGCTGTTTGGTTACAAACATTTCGAGTATCGATATATCTGCCCTTTCCCCTGAACAGAAGAACGTGCAGCAATCTCAGACAACTTTATCCACATATATATTATATCAAATCCACAAATTCGTTTGAAGAACCAAACCAAAGATCAGTTATCACGATTAGAATATCTGTCATCTGTTAAATCATCTCAGATGTATTAAACAAGGTTCAAAGAATGAACCCCTGGACTGGGCACCCCTGCTTTAGACAAAATATAAAACTGTTTTGATTCGCATTGACTGATTTACAGCATCACCTTTGCTTAGAAAGAAATTATGATTGTAAGAAACCATTTTTGCTTCTAAACATGCAGTTTTGGCATGTGGTTTAACTTGTACTGTTGTGATCTCCAGATGCTTCAGAGAATGAAGATGAACAACTCTCTACCTCAGTAAAGACGGTCAGTCGCAAGCGTCACATCACAGAAACGGGTAAGTAGTCAGTAGATCAGTTAGACATGTTATTATTAGGGTTGGGTACCGTTTACATTTTAACCGGTATGGTATCGGTACCTGAAATTCGGTGCCGGTACCAACGGTACCTTTTTTCAGTACTTTACTCTCTGTGTAATAACAAAAACATTTATTTCTGTGAAAAAATAAGCCCAAAACAGGTTAGTTCGTTTGAGTTTTCCCTCTTTTCCTCGCTTTCCTTCTCTTTTAAATAGCTTGTAAAAGCACATATTACTTTCACTTTGAAATTAGCAGTAATATGCTGTCGATTCAATTCAAGCAACAACAAAATACAACATAGAGCATAGAACCTTTTTTTAACAAAACGAATAAAAATACACCATGCTATAGGCCTAATATAAATAACACATTACTTAGGCTACACAAAGTTTAAATAGGTATATAAAACTGAAAATCATCAAACACTGTGGAACCAAATAAATAAACAGAACGTTTATTAGCTAAATGAATAAGCAAGCTTGGAGGCACGGCATATACACCTTGATGTAAAAATAAAATAAATAAAATACCAGTGCTGTCAAACGATTAATGGTGATTAATCGCATCCACACAAAAAATGTGTTACATAATATAGTTGTGTTGCGTATGATTATATGTATATATAAATACGCACACATGGCATGTATATATGTAAGATTCTTTTATTATTAAATATTTATAATATAAATTGATATGAATATAATAAGTCGTAAAAAAAAATGTTCAAATATACTGTAGGTGTGTAGTATATATAATTAGGATGCAAGATACGATATGGTATCGGGGCACGATACTGGTATTCCTGTACTCATACTCGTTAAAATGCCCCAATACCAAACTCCGATACCACACAGCATGTGATAAGCACCAAATTCAAACAAAGAAACACCAACAACAGAAAGGCGTTAAGGATGTCTACTACGAAGTATATGTATGCAATAAATATAATGTTAAACATTCAGTATTAATGCCTGTATAGGTGACGGGCGCGAGCTGATAAGCAAAGCACGCTGAGTGGATTGAGCGCGCGACGGCGCAGATACATGAGCTTGTCGAGTGAATATATCTTTCCCACAGACATCACTGGAAAGTTTGTAGATATGGTCGGATATGTCGAGAGAGACGAGAAGACGAGAGAGACGAGCGCACTTTTGTTGTGTATCTTTGATTACTCACGAGCCACGCATCATTTGATAAAACTAAATCGTTTAAAAATAAGACCATTATGGGCATTCACTTAACACATTTTTAACCTTAGGCATCAAAACTTCTGGCGGAAAGTGAAACAACAGCTGGTGAAAGCACTAGCTGTTACTACTGCTCTCATTCGGCAAAATCATGTACAAAAACCGGCACGAGTCGCGCGTTGTTTTGCTTGCTTGAGTGTTTCTGTTTTATATGAGTGGCTTTGGAATATAAACCACAGCACGTATCAGATGAAAAAACGTGACCTCTATTTCTGAAAATATCACAGTTAGGAGATTAACGAGTGGTTCCCTGCATTATTACAGCAAAGCACGTGATTACAATACTAAGCCACTGCAATGGAGAAGCTCTAATGCTATTAAATTAAAGATGATGTACCATAGAGCAAAAAAATTAACAGTGAAAGTAACAAAAACTTGTAAATACATTTTAATGGGCATAATTAAGTGTTAAAATAACCAAAGGATATACAGTCAAACCAAATATTATTCAGACAGCAGATATAATTTTTCATATTTTGTTCACTAGTGTGAGGGACACTATATTTCATTTATGTAAGTGAGTATAGCAAAATAAAGTGAACTGTGACAAATCATACCCAAAAATTCTTCATACAGTGGACTACCAGTAAAACTGATACACATTTGGGACCAAAGATTACTCCGACCGAGTCTGGGGAAAAAACTGAAGTTGAGGTTTGCATGAAGCTGGGTGACAGCATGCCCAGGAGACCACAGGCTGTCATTAAGGCTAAGGGTTATTCATGTTGTGTAAATACTGTCATACTAACAGCGGTCTGAATTATTTTGGTTGATTGTAATCTATTACATACTTTTCTATCAAAGTTACTGACATTATCAAGATGAATTTTTCTGACCGTTTAAACTCTGAGTTATGTTATATTTTATTACCATTTTCTAAACTATAGCGAATATAATGTGAGAAATGTTGAAGGTGTTTGAATACATTTAGGTTTGACTGTATCTATTTGATAAATTAAGTTAACCAACTAACATTATACATACTCTTGGTTTCTGTACCAATATTTAAAAAATTTACAAATGCAATAAAAATACCAGTATCGGTACTCGGTATCGGCAAGTACCAAAAATGTATGGGTGAGCACTGGAAAAAGTGGATCGGTGCATCCTAATAGATACATAAGAAAATACACCGAACACACACATATATATATATATAGATCTATATTCGGGAAACAAAACGTGTATTTTGTGATGGCAGTACGCTGTTTGACAGCACTATAAAATACACAAAGTTTAAATAAAGTAAAAAGCAGCAAACACCGTGGAACCAAATAAATAAGAAACAAATGTTTTAAAAAAACTTCCAAAATCTCCTTAGATAAAAGGCAAAAGTCAACATGCTTTTAAAAATCTAAAATATTGCCAAACAGGTGCTTTTGCGTTTAGTTTCTTCTGCCATCGTCTTGTCTTTCTCAACTCACTCTTGTCAGTCAGCTCTCCTCACTTGATAAATTAAATCAGACTCCTGCTGCTGTTCTGTGATGTAAACAAAACCGCGTCTCTGCCATTCATATATACTGAGGCAAGCTGAACATGCAGGATTCCTATTTAAACCGTCTTTTTGCGATTTAATATTCACAGACACTAATCTATATCGTGATTCCAATTAAGTGACAGACCTACTTTTGATTTATTCATCCAAAAATTTATGAATTTCATGGCATTCCGCACTATAGAGTAAATTAAGTTTTTATGAATGAACTCTGCGATCCCGTCCACTATTTCGCAGAAACCATATGGCCCTAGAAATGTAACCACACTTCAGAACATTTCGGTTTGCGCTGTGTGTTGTTTGAACGAGTTGCAGGGGTGACATCACGTCACAGGGTCTCTCTCTCTCTCTCTAGCGTATGTGCCCAGATGCGTTCTCAGGTACCAAAATTGGGTACAGATTGATTTAATGTGAATCTGTAATCGGTAGTTCGGTCGGTACCCAACCCTAGTTATTATAGACGCACCATGTTCATTTATCATCTTCTAAACATGCAGTTTTGGCATGTGGTTTAACTTGTACTGTTGTGATCTCCAGACGCTTCAGAGAATGAAGATGAACAACTCTCTACCTCAGTAAAGACGGTCAAGCGCTCTTCTGCAGACAATCAACACATTATAGAAATGTTCTCAGGTAATGAATATGGATCACTCAGCTGCTGTTCTGCACAACTTATACAACCTGGTCAGAACTTGCTGAGAAGCTTGATATCTGTCTGTAGCCAAGTTTCCATCCAGTTTTTGCACTGTTTTGTTATCAACAGAATTAAAACTTGCTGTCTCCATCCAGTTGGACTTTTAACACTAAAATTATGTGCATTGTCACAAATTGTTTCACAAAAAATCTGCCATTTAGCAAGTTCCGGACATAATTTTGAATATATCACAAGTTATATTGTATCTTGTGCACTCCAAATATTTCTAAAATGTATTGAATGAGACAATTAAAATTTCACCAGTTTAGTGCTTACTATTTTTACAAATATGCTACTTTAATATTATTAAATTAGGAAATATCAGAAGACAGCAGCAAAGTGGGGCAGCTGATGAAACAGCCTTCATGTGACGAAACCCATGGGTTTTGACACAGGGCAGCTCATTTTGTATTGTCACGCATGCAACATTTTAGGGTTCGTAAATATGATAAGTCAAGTCAAGTCACCTTTATTTATATAGCGCTTTTGACAATACAGATTGTGTCAAAGAAGCTTTACAGTATCAAAATAGGAAAATAGTGTGTCAATGCAAAGTGACAATAGTAAACACTCAATGTTCAGTTAAAGGCAGGTCATCATTGAATTCAGTGATGTCATCATCCAGCTCAGTTCAGTTTAAATAGTATCTGTGCAATCAAGTCGACAAATCACGATTGGTACAGTAAAATGATCAGTCTGCATATAACAACAATCATGCAGTCAAGCCAGACTGCAGGTTGATGTGGTCAAGAACATAGTGTATAAAGAATGGCGAACGTGGGTCCTGCAGAGTTCAGCTCCAAGCCTAATAAACCCTCCCCTGCCTGTATCTTTCTAGTGACCCTTCAGACCTTGACCAGCTTGTTCAGGTGTGTGTGATTAGGGCTGAAGAAAAAATGTATTACACAGAATTACAAAAAAAAATCATCAAACTGATTTTTGAATGTTTCCTATATTGGGGAAAATTTCGTAGCATTTTTATTTTTTTCATTATTTTCGCCAAACAATCCTTGGATGGAAACCTGGCTAGTGCTGAAACCTGTGATTATAGAGTGAGGCTTCTTTATACATTTAGCAACAACTTGTTAAGGTTTAGTTTAGTTTGAGCTTTGGTTTTGTGTTTCAGGAAAGAAAGCTCCTAGGAGGCCATGGAGCAGTGAAGAGCAGAGCGCTGTGAAGAGTACACTAGGACAATGCTTTTCCTTGAGAAAAGTTCCTAGAAAGGCAGAATGCCAATTATGTCTAGATCTCAATCCAGTACTTAGCTCAAGATCATGGGTTGATGTTAAAAACTTTGTCCATAACACTCTTCAGTCGATGAAGAGGAAACTTGCTTCTTGCAGGAATGCGGTCTAATTTCCTCTTAGGATATCAGTTCAGTATATACTGTACTTATTCATTTCTGAGATTAGTTTTCTCTCAGATGAGTGTACTTGATTTACATTTCTCTTTTCAGAGTGAGGACTTCACTGTTTTCTTTTGTTGGAGAAATGGAAATCTTTTGTATTTTGTATAAACTCCATGCACTTTACTTATATTTCCTTTTTCAGAGGAAGCAAGCACTTTATATTTCTTTGATTTTGTTCAAAATATAAAAGATTTCCATTTCTCCAATAGTGCATTTCATTTACATTTCCCTTTTCAGGGTGAGCACTTGCAATTTACTGCTATTTCTTCGGTGGAAGTAAGCACTTAATAGTCTCAATATATTGATCTCTACTCATTACTCTTTTTTTTTTTTTAGTAAATATAAGCATTTTATTTACAGTTTCTTAGGAATACATTTCATTTTAAAAATCTGCACGATGGTCAGTGCACTTTTTCATTGTTTCATTTAGTTTAAGGTTATGCATTTATTATTCAGTTGTTCCTGTTTAGTTTCCTCATTTTCAGTGTTTAGTTCAGTTCACTGTCTGGTCTCAGTGTTTAGTGGTTGCGACTCTAAGAGTCTTGTATTAAATACTGTGGTGTTACCTACGCATCAGTGTTGTGATAGTCACCAAATAAATGGGCGCTTTTCCTGTGCAGAATGAAAAGTGTTGTTTTTGTACACATCTACACAAATATCTGCCGAAATGTTAAATTCTCACAGGAAGTGAGGTAATCCTGTAGGAATGAACCCTTTAGTGTAGGGTAGTGTGTAAGTCTTAAATTAAGACCCAAACTTTCTCATTTTCTCTACAGCCCATAGCAGTTTATGTAATGAAAAGATGCTGAAAATTCAGCTTTGATCAAAGCAATAAATTACATTTTACAGTATATTTTTCTATTTTAGATTAAATAGTAATATTTAAAAATGTCTAATTTTACTGTTATTTTGGATCAAATAAATGCAGCTTTGGTGAGCAGAAAAGACTTGATTCCCCAATAATGTATATTTGATAAAAATTCAACATAATATAATTACATATGCGATTTAAATAAATGTATACTGTCTGAAAGTTTAGGTTTAAAGTTTTTTTTTTTTTAATTCACTGTTAGTAATTTAGAGAGAAACGCATCAATGGCTTGGTGCAATTATTGTATCCATGGCAACGTCAATTAAAAAAATAGACTTCTGCAACGTCATTCAGCGCGTTTAAATCGATGGTCGGTAAGATGCAAACAATCAGTCGTTCTCCTTTACAATTAAAACTTTTATTTTAACATTTTCAGCATCAAATTCAGTTATTCATATTTGATTACATTTTTTATACTGAAAAAAACGTTTGGATAATTAATATTTAGTGTATTGTATGATATAGGCATTTAAAATATGCTATGCTATCCACCTAGCAACAGCATGACCTCACAAGTCCAGCATATTTTCAACTGTGTGTTTGCTTTTTCATCGTTTGCGTGTCTTCAATATCTAAAGTAATTTAGGTGTGTCTAGAGCCACCTAATGGTGATCTGTGGCATTCGTTTGTCTCTATGACCTTTAGAAAGCCTGGTCCTCAGTAATGCTCAGGTCTGTCAAGGTCCTCACTAATATAGCTACACCAGTATGTGTGTGGGTGAGTGTGTGTGTTTGTGTGTGTGTGTGCGGGTGTGTGTGGTGTGTGTGCGTGTGGTGTGTGTGTGTGGTGTGTGTGCGTGAGGAGAGTGTGTGAGTGTGAGTGAGGTGTGTGAGAGTGAGTGCGATGAGGTGTGTGTGAGGTGTGTGTGTGAGAGGAGTGAGTGATGTGAGTGAGTGAGTGTGTGAGTGACTGACTGAGTGAGTGAGTGAGTGTGTGTGAGTGAGTGAGAGTGAGAGGAGTGAGTGAGGAGGCTGTGGTGGAGTGAGTGAGTGTGTTGTGGGAGTGAAGTGAGTGTGTGTGAGGGTGACGCGTGTGTGTGAGAGTGAGAGTGGGTGTGTGTGTGTGTGTGTGTGTGTGAGCGTGAGTCGGTGTGAGAGTGAGGTGTGTGAGGTGAGTGTGTTTGTGTGTGTGTGTGTGCGAGCGTGTGTGTGTGAGTGAGTGAGTGTTTGTGAGTGAGTGAGTGTGAGTGAGTGTTATAGTGTGTGAGTGTGTGTGTGTGTGAGATTGTGTGTGTGAGTGTGTGTGTGAGTGAGCGTGTTTGAGAGTGAGAGAGTGTGTGTGTGTGTGAGTGAGAGGGATTGTGTGTGTCTCTGTGTGTGTGTGTCCGTGTGTGTGTGCGTGTGTGTGTGTGAGAGTGAGTGCGATTGAGTGTGTGTGTGAGAGTGAGTGCGATTGAGTGTGTGTGTGAGAGTGAGAGTGTTCGGGAGTGAGTGAGTGATGTGAGTGAGTGAGTGATGTGAGTGAGTGAGTGAGTGAGTGTGTGTGTGTGTGTGTTTTTGTGTGTGTGTGTGAGAGTGTGTGTGGTGTGTGTGTGTGAGAGTGAGTGTGTGGAGATGTGAGAGTGTGTGTGTGTGAGTGTGTGTGTGAGATGAGTGTGTGTGTGAGAGTGAGAAGTGTGTGGGGTGTGAGGATGAGAGTGCTGTGTGTGTGTGTGTGAGTGAGTGTGGTGTGTGAGTGAGTGTGTGTGAGTGAGTGAGGTGAGTGAGCGTGGGTGGTGAGAGTGGGTGGTGTGGGTGTTGTGTGAGAGTGAGGTGTGGGAGAGGAGAGTGTGTGTCGTTGAGTGTGTGTGTTTGGTGTGTATGTGTGTGTGTGTGTGTGTGTGGTGGGTGATGAGGGCGTTCGCTCTGGCAGCGCTGCAGCAGCATATGGAGCTTCATCCTATGCCAGCATGCGGGTGTGTGTTGTTTTTGTTGCCCGGGGACACAAACCGCGGCAGGAAGTTTGGCTGAAGCGGCTGCACTCGTTGCCTTCGTTTACTGCATTTCTGAAAAGCGTTCTAGCTCCTCACGTTCCTCCTGTCTGATATTGACCAGGTTCTCCTAGTTTTGTGCGTCTTGACCTTTTAACTGCATCTCTGTCCAGCAATGACTAAACTCTCTATAAGTGTGTGTGTGTGCGCGTGCGTGTGCATGTGTGCGTGTAAGTGTGTGTGTGTGGCGTGGTGTGTGTGTGGGTTGGTGTGTGTGTGTGTGTGTGTGGGTGCGTTTGTGTGTGTGTGTGTGTGTGTTGGCTAGACTGCTCTCATGGTCCATATGTTGTCTGATCTGTCCAGTAATCTGTGTTAATGGCCGTTATGACCAGACTTATATGTTCAGATGATATCATTAGGGCTTTATTCCCGTAGTGTTTGCATGTTTGAGTGTGTGGGAAATGCTACCCTGATGATTACTCGTATTAAAATTATGCACTTTCATTTGCATTTGAAAATCCTCTGGTTGTAAAAGACAAGATAGTTGCTTTATTGGTGCGCACAAACTTCATATTAGCCAAATAAGTTCTGTTATGTCTTGTTATGGTTTCTGAATGGGGTTTATGTGCTCTCTAAATGATTAATAATTTGTTTTTATTATTGTTTTGTATTTGTTCTATATTTTGCAAAGGAAATTGTATCGTATTAATAATGTATTATTGTTTTATTATACTATATTTACGTTTAAATAAACTTTATTAGTTTTAATATTGGAATTAGCTTGATCCTATAGTTCCAGGTTATATTTAGTTAATTTGAGTAATTATGTTTTTAAACATTTCATTTTATAAATAATTTTTTTAAAATTACTTTTCCATTTTTTTTTTCAGTTCTACTTTTAGTTCAGTTTTAGTTGCCAAACAAAAAATTTTTGTGTTCTTATTTGTAAATGACATTTATTGATTAATAATAATAAATTTTATTTTATTCTTAGTTTTAATTATATTTTTGGGTTTTATAAATCAGATTATTGTAAAATTTTATAGTTTAATAGTTTTAAAAAAACTAAATAACTATAAAAATATATGTATAATATATCTAGATAAAAAATATATATATTTTAATTATTAATATATATATTTACTTTTTTTGTATAGTTTAATATTCAAAAAATGCCTCATATAGCAACAGGTCTAAGTGACATTAGAGATTTCCCAGTAATTGTGTCGGAAAGTGTTTCTATTGAAACATGAGTGAATGTGTACTGTACATCTCACACCTTGAATAAACGAACACATTGCGAAAGCAAATAAAATGATCCGTGTCTCAACATGCAAGCAGACTTTATAACAGCCACGCTCTCCCAGACAATTTCACAGCAATTCCTGGGAAAAAGTCAGGAAGAACTGGATTGTGACGTGTTTTACAAGCTCTCCTCCTAAGGAAGGTTTAGATGTGGCGTTTATTTGCATACTGAATGTGGATTGGTGTTTATTTGCATGCTTGTTGCTGATTGGTCCTCATTTACACTGATGACTCAGAAACATCCTTTTAGTTCTGATATGTCTATATGGGGTTTATGTGCTCTCTAAATAATTACATTTGTTTTAGTTTTTTTTATTTGTACATGAAATTTGATTAATATTTTTGTGTTTTATGTCTGTTTTTTTTTTTTTTATAAAATGTATTGATTGATGTTAGTTTTGTTTTGTTTGTTTACATTTGTATTTATTATTGTTTTGTTTGTTTTTTAAATGAAGTATTTCAATGTATTTGACCTGTTTGGAAAATAATTAGTGTAATGTCAATAAAAATAGTTTTCTTCTGATATAAATTTAGTGATGATAATTCGTATTTTATATTAATAATTGGTTTTTTAATGTTATTTTTGTTTTTATCTGATTATTTTGTATTATTTTGTTTATAATTAAATTAAGCAAATTAAATGTTTTACGTTTGTTTTAAATGTTTTTATATGTGATTATTTGTTGTTAATTTGTAAACAATTATTTGATTATTATTTTTTTAATTGAAATTAATTTAATATATTTGGTTCAACTTTAAAACAGCTCTGGCATTTCGTTTACACCTCAAACTTATTATTGTGTTTTTTTAAAATAGTGATTCTCATTAGGTTTTCAAATAATACAGTATTTATTTAATTTTTATATAATGACCATGATGTATGAATAATTTAGAGAATGTAATTCACGAAAATGTTAAGTTATTGCATTGTTTTGTTTATTGGAAAATGAAAGTGATTTGATGAATATTTTCAGTGCGACTATAAAGCAGCTCTGGTGTTACGCTTACACCTCAGACTTCAATATTATTCTGATGGCATGCACTGTTTTCTTTTGGAAATGCTAATCTCTCTTGGATAAATATGCATTGAAAAGCGTGACTGGACCGAGAGGCTCAACAGCTGTCAGCATCTGTCCGGCCCTCGGCAGGTGCCTGCTGCTGGGGTTACAGGGGGTCACATGTTACGTCCAGAACTGATTCTGATTGGCTGCGGCTGCAGGAATGTGCCACTGCCAGACCCTTGGAATTGTGGGTAACATAAGTCAGCACATGTGTGTCAGAGAAGACGGCAGTCTCTGCAAATCCTCTTTTGATATCAGATTACAGAAATCACAGCGCATTCATCAGCTGTGTACCGCTTCAAACATGCAATGCTGAATGCCTTCAAGAAATATCTAATTTATTCACTCTGCAGTTTTCTCCTTTACATAAACGCTGAAGTCTGTGACATAATATGATGAGATTTGTCATTTGCATCTTGCTGTTTGGCCAACTGAAAATTACATAATGTCTCTGGAAGGATGAATTCTCATGTAAACAGACCTCATTTTACCTCAAAATCAGATGAGAAATTGCATTTCTTAATAATAGTGTGAAAATTATGCCTGTTTTAGAACCATGCATTGTAAGGTTATTTTTATGGACAATTCAAATGTTTTTTGTAATTTTCTTATTTTATGTTATTTTATTTCATCAGTGGTGATTCTCATTAGGTTTTCATATATTAAATAATTAATAAATTATTTACTATATTAAATTAAAATGAATACTTAATGATGAAGATATGCAATATTAGTGCTGTTTTTGCTCTGGCAGGAAGTTTCATTTTATCATACATTATTGATCATACATGGTGCGTCATTAGGTGTTTTTAAAATAATACAGTATTGATTGATTTTTGTTAGTTTTTTATTGTAGTTTTTTCAATGGTATTTGACATTAGTTAGTACATTAATTTACACTATTTAATTTAAATTAGCTTAATTTTATTTACTACTTAAATTCCTAATGTTCCTAATTCCATTTTTAAATGTTTGTTTATTTATTTATTTATTGTAAACATTTTCAGTGGTGATTTCCACTGGGTTTTCAAATAATGCATAATTTATTTAATTTAAATTAGCTTAATTGTGTTTACTAACCAAATTCCTATTTTTGGAATATTTGGACTTACTTGCTTACTTTTACTCTCACTGGTGGTTCTCATTACATTTCCAAATAATACTGTTAATTTAATTTGAATTAGTGTAGCCGTAACTTACTGCCCTCATGTGTGAATAATGTAGAGAGCGTGAAGAATGATCATTGTCATGTTTTGTGTTGTTCTAGTGAATCTGCATCGCTGACATGTTTGTCTGTGTGTGTTTCGCAGCTGTTCGACCGTGTGCGTGAAGATAATCCTGACTTTCATCAGAAGATCATCCCCATCAGCAGCGAGCTCACACAGCCCGGCCTGGCCATCAGTCCAGAGGATGTGCAAACACTCACTTCCTGTATCAACATCGTCTTCCACTGCGCCGCCACCATCCGCTTCGACGAGCCGCTGAAGTGAGTGACGTGTGACGACATTTACTAAACATATCATCAGAGATGTTTCCTGAGCAGCAAATCAGCATATTATACTGATTTCTGAAGATCAAGTGACACTGAAGACTGGAGTAATGATGCTGAAAATACAGCTGCGCATCACAGAAATACATTACAGTTTAACAGATATTCACATAGAAAAGAGTTATTTTAAATTCTAAAAATATTTACTGGATTTTTGATCAAATAAATGCAGCTCTAGTGAGCAGAGGAGACTTCAAAAACATTAATAAACCTGGCCGAACCCAAATTTTTGAACATTAGTGATGGAACTTGAAAGCCATAGCTACACTTGTAAAGGAAGGGAGGAAATGTGAGAATAACAAGAATAAGAGAGGGAAAACACACACACACACACACACGTACAGTATCTCTGCTGTGTCATGAGTCTCCGGCTGAGGAGCAGATGTTCTCACTGCTGGAGGAACGAGGGATTCATTAGTGAACCGCTGACTTCGGAGCAGGAACGAGTGAGGGAAAGGTTTACACACACACACACACACATCTGTTCACAGCGACCTCTTGCTTCATTGTTTTAAGGAAAATAAAAACAGCATTAGTGTCCTAATGTGTTTTAAGAATGCAGTCCTCTTACTCTTAGCAGCATCACTGACCAGTATCAATAATATGCTATTATAATTTTTATATTTAAAAATACTGTTTGATTTTAACATTATATCATTTATAAAAAGTATTTTGTTTTAAATTTTATTTAACAAGTGAAGTAATTGCTTTATTTAATCAGTTGTTTTATGTAGTTATTTAATTCTTTTTTTTTTAATTTTATTATTTAAATATAATTAATTAACTTTTTACATTGCATAATGAAATAAGTTTTTTACATGACCTTATACTTTTTCGTCATATAGTACTGTACTGAGATTCTATAGAGAGTTATATATATATATATTTGAATTTTTTGATTGAATCATTTTATTTTTAATTTTTATTTTAAGTATTTTTTTTTGTTTTATTTGAATTTATTTATATCTTCATGTATTTTTAAATATTATCTATGTATTTTTGATTATGCCAAAATTAGAATAATAATATGTGACTAATATTGTTACTTTTACCCTCAGTCATTTACAGTACGGTGCGGTTAGAGTATACATAGAGATTTTTATAATTTTTTTTTTTTTTTATCTTTTTTATTTTAATGTATTTATGTATTTTTATTATTTATTATTTGAATCAAATTTATTTAATTATTTGTTTTTTGGTCTACATTGCCGGCTATTGCATGTCTTATTTTCCACGTTATATAACTCTGATGTTGCATGTCTGAAACGCTGTACTGACCCTGAAGCAGAGCAGTGATTTATCTATGTTGTATGTTTTTTTTTAATGGTTTATAATGTGCAATAATGAATGCGTGTGTCTGCGCAGGCATGCGCTGCAGCTGAACGTCATCGCCACGCAGCAGCTCCTCTCTCTGGCGCAGCAGATGCAGCACCTGCAGGCCTTCATCCACATCTCCACCGCATACGCCAACTGCAACCGCAGACACATCGACGAGGTCATCTACCCTCCTCCGGTCGAGCCCAAGAAACTCATCGACTCTCTGGAGTGAGTACAATATATCATCACCTCAAACTCACTTACAGAATCTACCCGGCAACCACAGCCATGAGCTCATGTTACCTGATGGAGCTGACACAATCCAGAGGTGTGAGGGAAGAGTGTATTCAATATCAGACTTAAGCTAATGCCTCGGAACAGAATTATGGTATGCTGAAAAATATATCAAAACTAAATAAAGATAAAGCAAGGAGAGAAACGTGAAAATAAGCCATGGACACCAGTGTTATTTTAGTATCAAGATACTATTATAGTTATGCTTGGGTTATGTTTTGAATCGGTATTGTAATATTTCCTTTTTTTTTTTTAGTTAATGTTTTAGTAATTTTGTTGTGTATTTTTGTCATTTTCTGTAGTGTTTTTTGTGTCGATATAATTTTTAGTTATTTTAGTACATCAAGATAAAATAAATGAAAATGAGAAATATTGCCTTGGCAACTAGCTGAAATAATAAAAGAAATAATATTTTCAGTTAGTTAATGTTTTTTTTTAAGTAATAATTTTCATAAAATATAAATTTGTAAAAATGTATAGGCAGGTGTATATTTTTATGTAGAAAGCCCCAATACTTTGAAAAACTGATGCTAATATTATTAAATATGTCGAAATATTTTGAGAATGTTTTGTTTCTATTACATTTACATTAGTCGTTTTTTCTATTCACTATAGTACTGTACTTGTTAGGTGTATTATTTATTAAAATATGTATTGTTAGTTTTAATCTAATTGTTAATTTACTTTTAATCAGTATTTTTTTATTTTCTTTGTTTTTTTAAAAATTTTACTTCAGTTAATTAATTTTTTGACACGTTCCTTTCTACACTACACTTTTAGATGTAGTTCATTTACTTATTTGTTTAAAAAAACTGATTATGTATTAATTTGTTTCATTTTTTAACTCAATTTTTTATTATTTTTTCAAAAAATAAATACTAAAACATTTTTAGTTATTCTTTTGTTTCCCTCTAGAAACCTTTTTCCACGAACCCCAGTTTGCACAACTATAAAAAGTGGGTGTACGCCACGGTCATTTTCCACATAGTTTGACTCGTCAATGCCATTATTGCATCAGGATGTTTTGTCGACCCACTGTACTGACCCTGAAGCAGGCAGTGGGTGATCTGTGTCTGCTTTTGTGTTTGGTGTGTGTGTGTGTGTGTGTGGTTGTGTGTGTGTGTGTGTGTTGTGTGTGTGGTGTGGTGTGTGTTTGTGTGTGTGTGTGTGTGTTGTGTAGGGGAGGGATGAAAGGATCGTCCGTGACATCACGCCGCTGTTGATCGTGACCGGCCGAACAATACACCTACACCAAAGCGTGGCCGATAGGTGTGGCTGCAGCAGCGAGAGCGGCAACTCAACATCGGCATCATACGGCCGTCCATTGTGGGAGCTAGCTGGCAGGAGCCGTTCCCCGTGAGTGACGCATCCGCTCGCAACAAAGTTCTCATGTCTGAGTGATGAGGCTTAATGGTTAAAGATCTGGGCTGCTAACCCAGAGGATTTAGGTTCAAACCTGGACTAATAATGGCATAAACATACATACCAGAACATCATAGAGACGTTTGGGGTTGTTATCATTAACTAAAACTAAAAACATAAAAAAATGAAAATTAAATGATGAAGATAAAATTTTTATTGAAGTACCAAAATAACAAACTAAAAAGTAACTATTTAGACATATATTAAAATAAAATAATAATAAAATTTATGTGAACTCCATATACTATAAACTAAATAGGAAATAATGCTATAAATAAAAAAGTAAAAAAAGAAAAAAACTATTAGACATTGAATTTACTTTTATTTCAGGTAGATGCCAAGGCACACATGCTCATTTTGTTAGTTTCATTGAAAAGTAAATAACTAAAACTAAATATACACACACACAAACACCACATTTAAAAAATCTTTACGAGTATTAAAATTTATAATTAAAAATAAAAAAGATAAAAGGACACATAACGTAAAACTAAAGGTTTAACTAAAATTAAAAGAAAACTGAAAATTTAAAAATGAAATCTAATTCAAAATGTTAACTTAAACAAGAAACTATGAAAGTATCTCCAATTATATTAAAAATAAAATAACAGGTTTTTTTGTTGACTCGGGAACTCCCCCCCCCCCCCCCCCCCCCCCCCACCCACCCCCCCCCCCCCCCCCCCCCCCCCCCCCCCCCACCCCCCCCACCCCCCCCCCCTATAGAGGTGACTTTTATGATGAAATATGCATGTTTTATAGCAAAAACAACATATTTCTGGTGTATAACCCTGTGCGACACAACAATGCTAAAACGTTTTTCGTTATTACAGGGTTGGGATAGGACAACTTTATGGACCAAAGTGGTGTTTCAGGCTGTAAGTATTGATTCATGGGTGTCTACGGTAGATCTGAAAGTTAACAAATCCTGAGCCCCACAGAGAGCCAATTAACCCAACACTTTAAGTGATTTTCTAAAGCCTCTAAATGATCAAAACTTTGCCGATAAACCTGTCGCACACAATATACTACAAGCCTTAAGTCATATGTTTGATAAAGCTCTTTTAGTGTAATTACACAAACGTCCAGCTTCAGCTGCTGCTTCACGTGTCTTTTGTTGTCAAATCTGACAAATTTTTATCATGTAAACGTCAGAATAATTGCAGTAATATTTCCAGATGAACACTTACAGGACTGAAGCAACATAGGTTTACTTGATTACCCATACATCATTTTTTTAGAAAAATCATGGTCTCAATATGATCCTCAGGATCTTTTGAGAGCGTTGTTTCCCGAAGCTTTACTTCACTGTTCCTCAGCGTGAGGCATGTCCTTCGCAAGCTCCAGAACATCTACATCTTCTTACGGAGCCTTTATTTCTTCAGCTCTCAATCATCATTAGATTGCATTTCATTATATGTGTGGATCATTTCAATCTCATCTCACTAAGACATATTATTGGAGATATAGAGTGACCACTGATATTTAGATCATGTTATGCAAGTAATATTTAGTATATGATTATTGATTTTCTTCTGTAGCCTATAGGTTTCAATAAACTGCTCTATTTCAATTTCTGACTAATAGTTCGTTAATTAAGATGGACAAAGTAAAGTTTAAAGGGCTGCGCACCAGTGCTGATTTAATGTGAAACCGAATGGCTTATAAGTTGCACCGAAATGCAACAAGGCGACCTAGCACGATTGAAAGCGATGAAAACAATCTGCCCCTCGTATTTCATTAGTCTGTATTTCCTGAAGTCATGAAGCAGTTTCATCCTCCTAAACGCCTGCGTGAAGCTCACAGCCAGACAGAGGCAGATGGTGCGTTTGGCGTCCTCTCTGAAGAAGCGTGTGTTTTGTGTGTCCCGGTGCAGGCTGGGAAGGGCATCCTGCGCACCATGAGAGCCAGTAATGACGCGGTGGCCGATCTGATTCCTGTAGACGTGGTTATAAACCTGACGCTGGCTGCCGGCTGGTACACCGCAGTGCACAGGTCAGCTTCACCTGTCTGATTAACTTATGCGAGACCCCCAGGTGATTAAACGGAGAACATTAGCATGAAAAATCCCTCTGTTGATGTATTTGCATGAGGGGGAAATGTGCGGTTGTGCTCATGCGGCACAGTGTGATCTCCTTGTTCTGTGTTTTCGTTTCAGACCGAAAACTGCACTCGTGTACAACTGCACAACCGGAGGCATTAACCCGTTCCACTGTGGAGAGTCGGGTGCGTACATGTTGATATCCTGTGTGAGCGGAGTTTACTGAATAAGGCATACTAAGACAGTGTTTCCCAATCCTGGTCCTGGAGAACCCCCAACACTTCACGTTTTTGGTGTCTCTCTTATCTGACACTCACATTTGAGGTCTTGGAGCAGTAGTGGCGAACTCTGGTCCTGGAGAGCCGCAGCCCTGCAGAGTACAGCTCCAACCCTAAGTAAAACTCACCTGCCTGTAGCTTCCTAGTAACCCTTCAGACCTGATTAGCTTGTCAGGTGTGTTTGATTAGGGTTGAAGCAAAAATCTGCAGGGCTGCGTCTCTCCAGGACCGACGTGGACACCCCTGTTCTTGAGTCGTACAGAATGCGCTGATGAGTTGAAATCAGGTGTGTTAATAGGTGGAGGACATCTAAAAGTCGGTGTTGGGGTTCTTACAGGACCAGGATGGGGAAACCACTGCTCTAGAATGTATACTAACACTGAAGACAATGTCGGTCTTTGTCGCAATTACATTGTTTTTTTTGTGATGTAATGCCGTGAAATGGTTTTCTGTAGTTCCTCATCTCACAGTGCAACAATGAGTTAAGACATACACAGGCATTAATAACAAAAAATTTATAGAACACAGGAATGTATAAGGAATAAGGATTAGAATTAAAGTGGGATATAGAAGATAGTAGAGAGAGAGAATAATATAGAAAATAGATATATAGATATATAGAATAAATAAAACAGAAGCTGAAAGTAGGTATTTATGGTGTTGTGGCACTTACTCAGTTTTCACAAAATTTTAATAAGTAAAAATATTTTTTGCTCTTATTTCTCAATCATTTTGTTTTGCAACTTTGAAAAATGTATATTTTTAGAAATAGTATGCAGTATACAATGATAAATGTTTGAAATCGTGTCATGGTCAGTATTGTATTACATGTTTAATTCCAGTCTCAAAAATAAAATTGATTAAAATCCAAAAAATGAGTACATTTCATAAATAATTACAAAGAAATTGCAAGTAATGCATTGAATTAAACATGCAATTTTGAAGTTGAAAAACTGAATGAATTTTTTGTTTATTTACAACTTAAATATTTTTATATTATACAATCCAATCCAAAAAAAGCATATAAAATAGTATGCAATAAATGTTTGAAACATTGTTATTGTCACCATTGCATGTGTAATTCCAGGCATCAAGGCTCCTCTCAAAAATTCAAATTAAAATAAATCATAATTGCATAACTTCAGGTTCATTGAAAATACACAAATAAAAATAAATAAATAAACCGTGTACATGCTATTTTTAATAGAAAAAGCATATGAAATATGCAGTATGCAATGCTAAATGTTTGAAAGAGTATTATTGTCACTGTGCTGCATGTTTAATTTCAGGTGTGCAGACTGATGTAAAAAAATAAATCATAATTGCATAACTGCAGCTTAATTTGCATTGCAAATAGAAGCTCAAGTCAAATGCATGAGTAGTTGTTTTGCATTTGTAATAAAACCCTAATAAAAGGCTAAATATAACACCTAAAAAAAAAGCACAGTTGATAACATTTCAGGGTTATTCGTCACACTGGAAATGGATTGAGTGCATTGCATTGTGGGATGCAGTGTGTTCTGGTTGCATACTGCACATTTCAGCAGATACACGATACTATGTTTCAAAACATGGGATCACACTGTACTGTACTGTATGTGCGCTGGCTGTGTGTCGGTGCCTGAGGGCTGATCACTGGTCAGAGCAGCTGAAGCGTTTCCATGGCAACAACAGGATCGAGGCTTTACCACGAGCAACATCTGGCTGCCAGCATCACCGTGCCAACGGCCAGAAGCAGATCTTCCTCTTACTGTCAGCGTTTCCCAGATTCATGCTGCAGTAACAGTGGCTTGGTTATCATATTATATCCAATATCTTTTGCTTTCCAGAGCATCACGTGATGTCCACATTTAAGAGGAATCCTCTGGAACAGGCTTTCCGTCGGCCAAACGCCAACATCACCTCCAATTACCTGATCTACCAGTACTGGATCCTCGTCAGTCACAAGTTCCCCGCGCTCATCTATGACCTGTTCCTCCGACTGTCTGGACAGAAACCACAGTGAGAACTAACAACACTGTACTTGCATGATCTGTTCTATTGTGATGAAATGCCATGTATAATAATATATATATTTATTCTTAGAAATAGAAAAAACCGTGCTGTTAAAGTAATAATTCTTTTAAAACCTTATAGACCCCTAACATTTGAATGATAATGTATTAGTATTGAAACAGTGAGAAATGCAATAAGAAAAAATTTATGCTAAATAGAAGTATATTATAGGGAAAAAACAATTAGTATGTATTGTTATATAGAAATATTGGTAAATATGAGAAAGCATTATGATTATTAAATAATTACTACATTATTATAATCTTTTTAGAATTTAGATAATAGAATAGCAATGGAAAGAAGAAAAGAGGTAAACTAGAATCATATTATATTATTAGTTGCATATTATAGAAATTAAAATATGTGTAGAGAGGAAAGCGGCTATTGTATTGTTAATAGATAAATGCAAATATATATTTTATTGTGAAGAATATTAGAAAGGTAAAATATGTAAAAAGACATTCACAAGAAAACAGAATACGATAACAAGCATGTTTTGGTAAACAAGAATGATTTATTATATATATAATTAAAAAAGCTTATATTAGATATATAAGATTATATATACCAGTATATATTATATAGTGTAATATAAAATAGAATATATCAGTAATTCTTGTAATAAATAACATTTTGATAATAGCAATAATTATGATAGCATTAAATACATAGATTATAGAAATACAATCTATAAAAGAAAAAGTAGTGTTAATTTCTTTCATAGAGGGATCAGTTGTGTTCTTGTGTGACTGTGTTCATTTCAGATGATGCGTATTTTCAATCGTATGCAACAAAGCATTATGCGGCTGCTGAGTTAACTTTCAAGCAGTCAGGAGCGGTGGAGGGGAAACTCCGACAACAGAACGATGCTGAGGAGCAGCGGAGCGCCGGACGACAGAAGGGTCACGGGCCAAGACACTACCTCAGCACATCACAAAAACCACATCACACACACAATACACACACCACACACAAGCGCTCGCGCGCGCGTCGGGGCGCGAGCGCGCGCGCAAAAAACACACACAACACAGCATCGCGAGGAGAACAGCAAACATCACAAACCATCACAGCACAAACACACACGAGCGTCGCGCGCGCGCGCGCTCGACGAGCGCGCGAGCGAGCGAACACAGACACACTAAGCGACACGCGCACGCTGCACAGCTAAAAACACATAGCACATACACACGAAGCGAACGCCGCTCACCACACACGCCACAACAACACACACGCCGAAACACACAACACAGCAACACACACTTACGAACTAGCGCAACGAACGCAGTCGAAGTCCGCACGTCAGCGGCCGTGGAGGGCGGCTCGCGCGCGCGTCGCGCGCCGCTCGCTCGTCAACACACAAACACAGCAAACCACGCTCGCGCGGCGCACACACACACACGCGCATTACACACAAACACGAACACACACAACACTCAACTCACGCGAATCGCACTGCACCACGCGCACGCACGCCGCAAACACACAAACACGCTGCACACCACGTGAAACAACTGCACAAACACACACACCACAACCTACCACACACACTCAACGCACTCACTACACCACGCACGCACCACCGCACCGCAGGCACGCACGCCCTCTTCTCGCGCTCGCTCTCGCACACACCACACACACCAAAACACCCACGTCGAGCTCTCTTTCTCTCACACACACACACCCACACACCACACCCACACACACACACGCGCAGCGTACTCACGACACATCACAAACCAGCATTCAACCACGCCATCTCTCACTTTCGCACACAACACACACACACACGCACGTCACGCCACGCGCACAACACAACTCACACACACACACCGCCACAACACACAACTCGCGCTCGCTCTCGTCGCGCAACATCTACACAACAAACGGACGAGCACCAACACACACCACCAAAAACAAAACACACATGCACAGCCACTCGCACTCACTTCATCACACACTCACACACCACACCACGCTCACCACACACGACAGCCACACTCACACACACTACACAAACAACACCAACGAAATCACGCACGCATTCACGCACTCTCTGAGTATCGATGCTCGCGGCGCCGGATCTAACACACGAACACACAAAACAACACACAAACAGCTCTCGATCTCGCGTCGCTGCGGCGCTCGACGCGCGGCTTCTATGGCGAGGTCGGAGCACACGAAACCACAGCGACACTGTCACTCTCTCTCACCACCACACACACCACACACCACACTCTCGCTCGCTCTCGCTATCCTCGCTCACCACACTCACACACACACACACACACACACACACACACAAACACACTCTCACACACGTGTCTCGCACAACACACACACACACACACACACACACCACACACGCACCACACACACACCACACGCACACGCACACAACACACAACACACAACACACTCCTCTCTCGCTCTCTCTATCTCTATCTCTCTCCCTCTCTCTCTCCACACACACACACACACACTCATCTCGACTCCTCACTCACACTCACTCACTCACTCACTCACTCTCTCTCTCTTTCTCACACACACACACTCACTCACTCAATCAATCACTCACTCACTCACTCACACACTCACTCTCTCACACAAACACACACACACACACACTTACACACAAACACACACACACACACTCACGCAAACACAAACACACACACACACACAACCAAACACACACCACATCACTACTCACTTCACCACCACACTCACTATCTCTTCTCTCTCTTCTCTCTCTCTCTCTCTAGCTCCTCACCACCCACACCCACACACACACACCACAGACTCTCTCTCTCCTCTCTCTCTCACACACACTCTCTCCCTCACACACTCTCTCTCTCTCACACACACTCTCACACACTCAACTCACTCACTCACTCACTCACTCCACACACACTCTCTCTTCTCTCTCTGCTCTCATCTCCCCGATCTCTCTCTCTCAAACACAAACACAACACACACACACACGTTATTTCTGGTTTCAGGTTTTACTATACACACACACACACACACACACCGCCGAAGCAATCACACGAGCATACTGACAGTCTGTGGACGAAACTGTGCTGAACTCATCCTCGTGATCTTTCAGACCTTCAACTTTGACGTTCGCCAGCTGAACTGGCCCGAGTACATTGAGAATTACTGTATCGGCACCAAGAAGTACGTTCTGAACGAGGACATGTCCGACATTCCCGCCGCCAGACAGCACCTGAGGAAGTACGTCCATCTGATGACACGTCTACACACTTACTGAATCTAAACTGAGCTGAATAATGACACCATTGCCTTCTGCAGAGCTGCTTTACAGCTGAAATTGAATTCAAATATGACCCTGGACCACAAAACAAGGTCAATTTCGAAAATGATATTTATACATCATCTGAAAGCTGAATAAATAAGCTTTCCATTGATGTATGGTTTGTTAGGATAGGACAACATTTGGTCGAGATTCAACTATTTGAAATTCTGGAATCTGAGGTTGCAAAAAAAATCAAAATATTGAGAACATCGCCTTTAAAAGGTGTCCAAATGAAGTCTTAGCAATGCATATTACTAATCAAAAATGAAGTTTTGATATATTTACGGTAGCAAATTTACAAAATACCTTCATGGAACATGATCTTTACTTGATATCCGAATTATTTTTGGCATAAAAGAAAAATCGATATTTTGACCCATACAGTGTATTGTTGGCTATTGCTACAAATACACCCAGCGATCTTTAAACACTGCTTTTGTGCTCCTGGGTGTCAAAAGTATTAACCCCAAACTTTTAAAGGGTAGTGTATGTTATATTAAAATGACATTTATTATATTGTGCTGTTTTTTTTTATTTTCTATTGTTAGTTTATTTTTATTTCTTTGGTTTCTGTAAAAAACAGGTATAAGATAATATTTATTATTGAGTTTCTTTTCTCATTCTATTTTTCACCCGATATTTTTGTTTCTATAATATAATATAATAATTAACAATAGTTTTTTATTTCTGCATCACCAAAGGTCTTCTGAGGTCATATGCGAGTTTTGCATGAGGGTGAATAAATAATGGCGGTGTGGCCTATAAACACACTGCATCCTGTCCATAGAGAAGAGGAAGCTTGATTAAACACCTTGAGTTTGCAAGTTGATAGTAAGTGTGTTCGGTGTTTCATTGAATTATTGATCCTCCGTTCACAGGCTGAGAAACATCCGATACACGTTCAACACGGTGCTGCTGGTCTTCATCTGGCGCGTCTTCATCGCTCGCTCTCAGATGGCCAGGAACATCTGGTACTTCGTCGTGAGCTTGTGCTTCAAGTTCCTGTCCTACTTCAGGGCTTCCAGCACTCTGACCTAATGACCAGAGCAACAGGAAGTGTGTGTCCCCGTCCTCCGAGCACTTCCTCTTCCAGAGGTGTCTTCAGCCATCCACACACACACACACACAGGTGTTTCTTTAGCTTTCCTCACCAGCCGCTCGCTCCACCTGACTCCTCCATGTGCTGTTTTTAAAGGTGTCCTCTTTTATAACGACTGTCCTTAATACCGATTATATATGCAACCGCATTTTACATTGTTTCTCCTTTACATTCTCTTTGCCATCCAACATCTGGAGACGTTGCCTTTGTGTCTTCTGATGATTTTAGCCTTCTCGACTACAGACAGTGTTTTGGACCACTGGATCTACCGCTCAAAGCTTTGCTGTTTGGAGCCATTTCTCTCTCTCTGTGAGTGTGTTCGTGTCTTTTGGCTGTTCGTTTGTGTCCTGTCTGTTCTAATACCATGTAATCCAGCCGGAAAACTCTCGTACCGTGTGGTACTAAAGCCTACAAGAACATAGTCTAGCGTCTTCACTGCGGTTTTGGTTGGTGTTTTGTCTTTTTTCTTGTTTTTTCATTTGCCGCGTTCGGAGGGAAAGGCCAGTGAACTGCAACAGACCTGATGCATTTATAACATCACACATTCGCTTGCTCAACTATACATCCACCAGTTTAAACATGAACACCCAAATCAAAAGAAAAAAAAAGTCTCAGTCATGAAAAAAACTGCAGCCTAATTTTAAAGGAACGTAATAATTCCTAAAGTGTTTATTTAGTATTATTTTCATGACAATTAAGCACATTTACCCCCAAATTTAATGCATTTTTAATGGATCTTGAGTTATGCTTAATGGCAATTCTCATTACTGTAATACAGTATTTTTAGTGTTACTGTAAAAGTAACTACTGTTATATTACATTTTAAATATTAAATACATTTGATCAAATAATTATTATATATATAGTATATATAGATATATATCCCAATGATTAATAGTAAATATAAGTTATATTATTAATTTGGTATTTATTGATTATACACATTTATTAAATATAAAATGACTTTTTACATTTCTTTTGATTTAAGTGTGAAATATGACACTCGACACCATGGATGTTGTTAATTTTTCTGTTTGTACAGCAGGACACTGAGTTTATTTCCGAGTGTTAGATGAGGATATTTCTGTCTGTAGACCGGCGTAAGATAGTTTCATCAGTCTGTAAATATTCTAGATATATAAATATATTCCTTTTCAGATGATATACATACCAAAAATGTACAAATGTATATTTGCGAGGGTGAATCAAAAGGCTGGTTAAGAACATCTATTTCCGGAAATGACTGAGGGCTTCCCATATTTTTTAAAGAAAAGCGAAAAGTGAAGAGAAAAAGCGTCGAGTCTCCATTTCAATGTTGTTTTATGTTTGAAGTGCTCTGAATCTAGAGACGTAAAGGGACTTAAACCTGCGGGAAAGAAAAAAAAGCTCGTGAGGGAGCTTTTCAATCATTGACTTTGGTAGTTTCTATGCAGCACAGCCTGTGCTTCTTCCGTCTAAATATGTTACTTTTCTAGTTTATCGTTTGTTTTTTCACCTTTCTGAAGCACTTTTATTTCTGTTTGCTTGTCAGAAGAACCAAAATGAGTGTATTAATAACGTTTTATGAATCTCCTACTCCGCCAGCGGTCAAATATATTTCGTACGGTTTTACAGCATTGTGATCAATAGACACTATTTGAGGATCTCATGAGCATTCATTTTTCTACACTGCCTGCTGGTGGTCTATTGCCAAACTGTATTTTTGGATCACCGTTTCTAAGACGTTTCTGCCTTCTGTCGTCCGTCTTTTGTATGTCGCACACAGTATTCATGCGTCTTCCTCAGCTCGTTTAGCAGTAGTGCAGTGATTACTTTAGGCGATTTGAGATATTTTTTCTCCTGCACGTTATGAGTCTCAGTAGAGAAAGCACACGCACACTAAAATCTCGTCTTAGAGCATTCCAGACATGAAAAACAGCCATTTTTCTACTAGAATTGAACACCTTGATGTCTTAACGGCAACCCTTCGTTTTGAGCCAGCTGAGTTTTCAGATGAAGCTTCTACTGCCAACGTGATCTTTACAATCTCAATCGTTTGTGCTCTGCCACTGATGTTTGTACAGATGAGGTGATTGAGCTGCATTGGGTTTGCAGTAAAATTATTTTCTAACAAAAAAGTCCCCTACTGAAAATGTTTCTTGTTTTCCCTGTGTAACTCGTGCATGTTTGCTTTTTACATACGAGATTGTCACAGCAGTGAAGTAGTGGACATGGATTTCGACCTTTCTCTACTCAAGATTTGTTTCCATGTTGTGCTGTCAGACGTTGTACGGTCGAGGTCCTGGAATGGAGAACTGTACTTTGATAAAATTGTGTGCTTGACTGTTCGTTGCAAAAGAGTTCATGAGAAAATAAACTGAAAATGGCCAAGTTCCTGTATGTCATCGTCTTTTTTTTTCCATCTGACTGTGAAACGATATGAAAAGAAAATGAAATAATATTCTTTATCTGAATTGGTTTTGTATGTTTATGTTCCAGGTCAGTTTTACATATTTATGAGTTTTCAAAAATACAGGTAAGAATATTTTTCTTGAAATTGTGAGACACTTTCTCATGTAGGGTCATGAACATGCCTAGAAAGATTCAACAATCTGAAGAATTTTGGGATGTGTGCATGAAATCTCTATTACGAATATGATGTTAATTTCCGTTGGGATATTAAAAATCATTTTGACCTGCACATTTTTTAAGGCATGTGCAAGGAAAAAAAAAAAGAAAAAAAAAAAAAAAAAACTCTATAAAAATATATATATATAATATATACATTTTATAACGCTCACAATACTATCATAATATACTTTTTTTTTTGTTACAAATTCATTTTAAATTTAAAATAAGAAAAATGTTTTTAAAATCTAAATGTTACATTCAAAATAAAATATTTTTTAATATATTTGAAATGTTTATAATATTTATATTGTTTATTGACAATAGTTATGTTCTCATGTTAAATTTTTTTTTTGTTAATGCGCTGTAGGATTTACAGTGGAACAATTTGTACTCAGAAATTGCTAGCAGATTTCACTAATAATTACAAAGAAACAGCAGCACATTGAATTAAACATAAAATTTGAAATTCTTGTAAAACATACTCCAAAAATCTGCAGTCATTTACAACTTTACAAAATCTTTTTTTTAAACTATTAAAAGCAAGCTTAAAGCAACTGAATGTAGTTTGTGTAATTTTGCGATTTTGCAGCCACCTACTGTAAGACTTGAGTTCACTGTCGTAAGTCGTGCATTTGTTGCTGCCGTAAAGCAATCCGACCTTTTCGCGGAATTTCGTACCCGCTCACCTGATGACATCCTCCTAGAACAGACGTTTGGAAAAAGATATGGTTATTCGTCTTGTTAGAAGCCATTTTACTGACTGAACTGACATTTCAACTCGCATAACAACTTACATACAGTTACTTTTTAAAGTTCACACAAAATGAAAAGGTGTCTTTTGCTGCTTATCTGTAGCTTTGAGCTCATCTTTATGCTAGTAAAGTCCTATAGGTTGACGAAGATAACATATGTCATATATAGGAATGTACAGTCTTCCTCTATCAGGAAAATAGACTAATTATTGATTGACTGTAACATTACAATAAATTCAAATGTAGAATGAGAAAGTCATTTAAAATCAATTTAAGACGTAATCAAACAGACGATGAACACTATTAACAGCAATTATTATATGATGCAATCAAACTTATAGCAAAAATTGGTAGTTCTGTATGTTGTTTCATGTTTGGCATCATCAGAGGTCCTCTGAGGGGTTTGCATCATATCTTCTCAGGTGTTCGGTCATCTCAGACCTTCGTAAGGGCTGGATCCAGACTGAAGCTAGTGTAAATCCTAGTTACCACGGGATGTCAATCCCAGCAGAAACAGAGAAACAAATAGAGACATAATTAGCATAGCTGCTGTTCCAACCAAGCAAAATTGATTTGTGTAACCCAAGCTAAAGAATAATAATGTGCATTTGATCAGATATAACTGCAGTACAAGATTATGAGATGCATTATTTGAATGCTTGGCCAAAGAGATGTGTCTTTAATCTAGATTTAAACAGAGAGAGTGTGTCTGAACCCCGAACGTTATCAGGAAGGCTATTCCAGAGTTTGGGAGCCAAATGCGAAATAGCTCTACCTCCTTTAGTGGACTTTGCTATCCTAGGTACTACCAAAAGTCCAGAGTTGTGCGACCTTAGGGAGCGTGATGGATTGTAGCGTGGTACGCAGGAGCTAACCCATTAAGGGCCTTAAGTAATAATATTTTGCAACTGATACGGAACTTAATAGGTAGCCAGTGCAGAGACTGTAATTGGGTTGTAATTGGGATAATATGATAATATTTTTTTGACCTGGTAAGGACTCTAGGTGCTGCATTTTGGACTACCTGTAGCTTGTTTATTGAGGATGCAGGACAACAAGCTAGCAGTGCATTACAATAGTCCAGTCTAGAGGCATGAATGCATGAACTAGATGCATTCTAGAAGTGGTTTGAGTTTGTTCAGGCTACAATAAGGAGGTTTTACATAAAATGTTAGGCCACAATTCCGGTTTCAAGAATACTGCACTATTAAACCATTACTGGGGTGTTTGAGGTGAAATCTTGTGTATAGATGGCAGCAGAGAAAGACAGAGATTAGTCATTCAGATCATATGTTCAGATCTCTTTATATTTAATGAACTGTCAGGATGGATTTCAGTCAAATGTGAGTCTTGATGATTGATTAATGATTTAATATCACAATCATTCATGATTACAGCAGGATACAGACAGAAGTTACACAGTTACAAAATCCTGAAATCCAAAATACATGTGTTGTGTTTAAGATAATTAATTAAACGGTCTACTGTGTGTGTGTGCATGCGCGCCCTCATCTCAGTGGTAAACTCTCATTGGTTCATCTGAATGTTTCCCGTTTTGCACTTCTCCTGTTAGTCTTTTAGGAAACAAAGTCTTTTACAAAAGATGTAATTTGTGTTTTTACTTCCTCTTCGGTGCTTTTATCCTTTGAATTGCTCAAATTTGTAGTGTTCGTGATGATTGACATGATACAGGCAGGGCCGGCCTAAGCCTTTATGGGACCCTAAGCAGAATCTTATTTGGGGGCCCCTCAGTGCCACCAATACGACTGATTATGGTCAATGCATGATTATTTGCACATTATAAATCTGACACACCCATTATCTAACACACCCACAATTTTATTTGTTGTAACTGTGTTGCTTACATCATACCATTTTTTTATACATTTATTTATTTATTTTTACCCTTCTACGATTTTTAATTGTAACAGTAGCAAACTCACAGGAGTGGTCGGGTGTTAATTTGCACTTTAACATTCAAAGTCTTACAGTACTAAGTGACATACTTAATATGATGTACTGAAAAGTAGCTAAATAAACCAGCAGACAATGCATTTACAGAACTGAATGTTATTTTGACAACTTAAATTATTAAACACAGCAGTAAGTCATCTGTACAAAAAACAACAACTCTTAATCTATAACTAGCTAATTGAGGCATAAAAATATTGGAATATAATAGCAAAGACCGAAAAGGTAGGCTAAGGTAAATAATGTTGAACTGTTATCAGTATCAAGTTTATGAAACACACACACACACAAACACTGCCCTTTACCCACTGTTCATCTATAGTGCACATTTTTTTAAACACTTAAAATATTCTGAAGCCTATGCAGTAAAATTCACTTTAAAGATTCACTTTTCATTAATGAAAATGACATGAAATAAATGGTCTCCTGGTGGGAAAACAAAGACTTTTAAGATGAAAATTACATGCAATGACCATTATAACCAAGAGATGGTAGCAGAGGATCACTCATCAGCTCAGTTGCCATTTCCACTCCCTAGTTTTTGTCACAACTTGCTCCGTAAATCTCGAAAACAATTAGTGGCAGAACGAATTCTGACAACCAGTAAACCCTCTTATCTGATTCTGAACTGATTTGTGCATGATGCTTTTAGGACTCACTCAAAGAGGAAAACACCGTGGCAGGTGTCGATTTAAAAGTTGTTTAATTTTGTTTAAATTGTTGATTTAATTGTTGTTCGAATGCTAGAAAAATATAGCTGGTTTTCGAAGTAAAAACCGCCAAATAGCGTTTACACGCAGTTACCTTATACGTAATATTCAGAGGGAGATGGGGGATTCCCCCGCTCTATATGTCTCTGCATCTGCTCAAGGTTTTTTATTTTCATTTATTTTATTTTTTTATTCACAGTGAGTTAAAACTCCCACCAAGGTGACACTGCTCCAATAACAGACCATGCAAAATAAACTAATTTGCCTTTTTTCCCCCAAACACGTGTTCTGATAAACACCGTAAAATATCTCATGTTTTCTGCTTGTTCATTCATATATGGTATGTGGATAAATATCATAAAGATATTTTGAAGAAAGTTGAGAACCAAAAACATGATTGGACTCACCACCCAAGATGTAAGTGACTTTTTTTTTCTTCAGTAGAAGAATAAAGAAGATTTTTAGCTGAAACCATAGTCCTTGGTGATTCATAAAATGCAAGTCAATGGCTACCATCACTTTGAGCGTCAAAAAAGCACATACAGGCAACACAAAATTAACCCCTGTGGCACCTGATGAATATTAAGGTCTTATGAAATGAAACGATTGGTCTGCGTAAGAAACTGAACATTATTTACAACATTATTGCCTGTAATGCCTCAGACAGTCTGGAGTGATGTCTGGTTCACAAACAAATCATTCTTTTGAACCGGTTCTTTTTAGTGAACTGAATGAACCAGTTCACCAAACCGGACTGAAACGTCTGAAACGGTTCGTGGCTCGAGCAGCAGCACAGATCTACAAGTTACTCAATCAAAACTCACTTTCAGACGCCTGACAGTCACTCCGACTCGAAATGACACAAAATAGTGGAGTTTCTGATTCTGTGATGAATGAACTATCCTAAAAAAGTTCTATAGGTTTGTGATTGTAATTTTTGGATGAAAGATCCCTTAAATCGCTCTAAAAAGCCCTCTGGTGCTCAAAGATTCAAAGGTTTTGGTTCAGTCGTGTTTTTCAGCATCATCTGACCAGCGGTTCCTTCTGTCTGTAGTGATGGCTCGTGTTTTCATAAATCACGTCTTCTGATGTGTCTGTGATCTCTGCTGTCATGTCTTGTTTTTTGGGCTCTGTCTCAGATGTTGAGGTGTTGTTCTCTGCGTCTGCGTCTCCTGCAGGACGGTGTTGGACCGAAGCATATTCACTGGTCAGTGAGGCGATGCCCCTGATCTCTCCTGGCGGTGGTTCAGTGTTTGTGAAGTCGATGGAGGAATAATGAAGAGATTCAGTTGCACTCGGTGCAGTGGATGACAGCATGCCGTTATTGGCGTTAACAAACTGACCGTCATTATCCAGAGCAATGGCCTGATGGAGAAGAGACAGCAAAATGAGTGGAGAAGATCTGCTGAACGACTGTCTTTAATGTCTTTTAGAATGAATTACTCACTGTTTGAGTCAGAATGAGTCCAGATGTGTCGTCTTGTCTGGTTTCTAAAGGTTTTTCTTTCCTTTTTCTGAAAAACATGTTTTCAGAACATTTATATATATACAGATATATATCGAGAGATTTATTTTCTTTTCTTTTTTGACTTGTCTGCTTGTGTTTCCTCAAAGGGCATTTGTACCCACCGTTCACAGCAGAGCATCACGATGCACACGATCATCATCAGTAACACACCGACAGCAGCTCCGAGCAGCACCGATGGATAATGGAAACCTGGAAAGCAGTGCTTTATTGCTCAGAGGTTGGTCTTTCATAGCTCGGGAGATCTCAGATGTGAAATGGACATTATTAGGCTACATATTGCACTTTTTAAAAGTGTACTTAAGTGTACACTGTCATTAATATATTATTATTAATTATCTGCAAGTAGTTTTTTCAATAGAAAAATCCATACTTTTTCACAAGGTCAAAGGCATCATTTGTAATAAAGCTGTTGTTTTGTGTTTCTCACTTGTCTTTTGTGGCGGTGGGATGGCCTGAAACTGTTGACTTGCGCTGCCGTAAATGTTTGCGCTGAAACACTGCAGGATGTCCGTGTCCGTGAGGGACTGATGGATGGTCAGGACACTCTTCACTCCTGTGCTTCCTAACGTCTCCTCACTGATGGAGGGTTCTGTAGAGTTAGCGAGCACATGTCCAGACAGACGCCACTCTAGTGTAGGGCAGGGATTCCCATGAGCCTCACAGACACACGCCATTACGCTGTTTCGGCTACACGAGCTGGAGATGCTGGGTGCAACTGAAATAGAGAATATGATTGTTAGGATAAAGAAGATCTCGATGGTCTCTACAGTGTAAAACATGTTTGTTATTTTAATGATAAAACACAAAAGCTGTCACAGCAAAACCACGTTAATTTGTAAAAAAGTTCCCTTACTATATACAGTGAAAAACTAATCAATTTAACAGGACATTTAATCTAACAGTGTTTTATGGTGGTTGTCAATATATTATAACAAAACAACAAAACATATTTTAGTGTTTTCTCACTGTGGGTGAAAATCAAAGTTCATGACAAAATAGAAGAAAATTGTAAACAGTTTTCTGAAGTAGAAAAGAGGAACAAGCCACAATTGTAAAGTTACGGTTAGTTCCTCTGGGTCTACTATATGCCACACTGGTGAAAATGACATTATTGTGTTGAAGAACTCATTTTACTCTTCTGACAGCAGTAGTACTCAATTATAAAAAGTCTTTCATTTATATAATTCACTCAAAAATGAACATTGTCATTTACTCACCAAACCTGACATTACTTTATTTAAAAAAAGATCTTTTGAAGAACTTTGGGATCCAAACAACATTGGACCCCATTGACTTCCATTGTATGGATGAAAAGATACTGAGACATTTCTCAAAATATCTTTCTCAAAAAAGTAAGGAAGTCATGCAGGTTTGGAATGAGTGCGAGTAAACACTGACAATTTTAATTTTTATGTGCAAACATTATTTTGAGCTCTGTTAAAGGGGTCATATGATGTTGCTAAAAAGAACAGTATTTTGTGTATTTGGTGTAATGAAATGTGTTTATGCGGTTTAAGGTTCAAAAAACATTATTTTCCACATACTGTACATTATTGTTTCTCCTCTATGCCCCGCCTTTCTGAAACTCAAACTTGATTTTTACAAAGCTCATCGGTCTGAAAAAGCGAGGTGTGCTCTGATTGGCCAGCTATCCAGTGCGTTGTGATTGGCCGAATACCTCAAGCGTGTGACAGAAATGTTTTCTGTCCTGAAAATCATATTTTGACTGTCTGAAATTATGCTTTTCTTGCATGCTTTTATGGTAAAATTGCAACTTTTTCATGTCAATTTGCATTTATTTTCACCATAAACAATGCACTTTCCATTCAAATGCAATGCAGTCTAGAGCATCGTTATGTGTTTGCTGCAGTTATTGTACTATGTTCACAGTATTTATGTTATCTGGGATCAGATTAAGGTTATCAGATTAAACTAATTTTAGTTCTGTCTTTGTACTTTGTACAGTCACTGGTTTGCCCTCCCTCACTGAAATGTGTTTTTTGGGGCATCTGAAGAAAAAAAGAAGTGTGATGTAGAATGTGTGGTTTACAGTTCAAGATTTGAAAGGCTGTAGGTTTAAAGTAAACCTTTATATTTGACAAGTTTCAGACTGAATGTCCACAAGATTACCAAGCGCTCATACTGGATGCCCAGCAGATTACCATGTACTTGCACTGGACTTTCAGCTGATTACAAATTACTCGCACTGGACGTCCACAAGAGTAATTACTTTTTTTTCTCAGATTTAAAAAAAAAAAGAATATTAAAGACATCAACTATAAAATAACACTAATGGAAGTATGGGTAATATATATATTAGCAATCAATTAAAACTCTTAAAGGGGTCATCGGATGCCCATTTTCCACAAGTTGGTATGATTCTTTAGGGTCTTCAATAAATGTCAGCAACATACTTTTGTTAAAGTTCCTCAAAAGTTTCTTTGAGCAAAAAGAAAAACCTTTTTACCTTGTCAAAAACAACTCTGTTCACAACGACCCATTTTGGTGCATGTCACTTTAAATGATAATGAGCTATTGCTCACCCTGGGCTCCCTTCTGTTTTTTGTGTATTCGTTGATGCATTACCATCAAAAACAAAACTAATCCACTGTGTCCTCAGTGGCTCTGATGTTGGGAGAAAATAAAGACTTCATACTCACACTGGACGTCGAGCAGAAACTGATGTGGTTCTGAGTGCCGTGTTTGTTCTCAGCTCTACAGTAGTATTGTCCACTGTGTGTCGAGTCTGTATTATTGATGGTCAGGTTTGGTCCGGTCTGAACTAGATTCAGAGGTCTTTCAGTGTCTCTGTACCAGGTGTAGTTCACCGCTGGGTTTGCGTCACTGCTGCAGCTCAGAGTCACTGAACGGCCCTCTAGAACTAAACCAGCTGGATTTATCCTCACCGATGTGTTTTTAGGAGCATCTGATGGAGGAGAAAATCATTCAGGCAATTACTTTATGATATTATAGTTGATCATTGAGCATAGATTGATTCAATTCCTGTCTTACACTGAACTAGTAGCATCCGGGACTCTTGTGTTGTGCTCGGCTGCTGTAGCTGGTGTGTTGCAGTGCAGGTGAAAGTGACTCTATGATGACGGTGAGAAACAGTGAAGTTCAGATCAGAGATGAGCTCAGTTTGGTTCTGATACTGCTGTTCTGTGACGTTCTCATTGAGAGATGAGCTCCATCTGAGAGATGGTGGACGAGACGGACAGAAGATCTTAGTAGAGCAGCGCAGACTCACTGAACTTCCCTCCATCACCTCCATCATCTTCATCACCTCCTGCTGATCCTTAAAGACCCTCAGTGTGGGTTTGGGTGGAGATCCTGAAACACACATAGAGATATTACAAGATCATATGGATTATTATATCCAAAAATGAAGGTACATATTGTTCAGTAGTAGATTTCTTTTTAATTTGTGTCGAGTCACACTCTAGAAGCAGCATGAACAATATAACACTCACCTAAGACGGCAATTTGAACTTGGGAGTGTGTAGGTTCTTTGTAGTTATACTGCACTTTATCACCTTCAAGTCTGAAGTAATATGACCCATTATGACTCTGACTGACATTATTGAAGCGTGTGGTGCAGTTTTTCTTTGTAGCAGTGCCAAATATTTCTCCTTTTAACAGTCCAGTGTTGGGGCTGCTGGAGACAAACACTGGTGTTACACCCTTAAACCATATTCTCTTTGCACGATCAGTGAGGTAACTGTTAAACTGTTGATCGATGTCAAATGTGCAGGGTATGAAAACACAGGATCCTTGTAGAGCTTCTACTCTCAGCGGCAGATTGATACTGAAGCCACAAAAAACACCTAAAATGAACACAAACAGACAAAAGAAGTAATCATACAAAGTCGATATTCAGAACAAACTTCTGCAACAGTAATTGCTCTTCTATCTCATGAAGGTCACGTGTAAGTGCTTTCATAATAATAATTCAGCTTGTTAAAAAGAGGAATAATCCATAAGAATGAGACCTTGTATCAGAGATCCAGTGAGGAGGAACGTCACCAATGTTTCCATCATTTACATGCACTCCACCTTACAGCAGAATATACAAACAAATGAAGACATTTTTTATAGAATGAAAAAAGCAAAAATGTTGGACCTGTTTTTGTTTGTTTATCTTACACACAGGTGTGCGATGGCAAATGTTTATTGATAGAATGAAAAAAATAATAACTTATTGTGTCTGAATTTATAGCTATTTTGTTGGTATCTAAGCTCTTTATTTCTACATTTCTAGATTAACATTTTAGATTTTTTTTCTAGATTTTTACATGAGAATAGAGAACAATACTACAGATTTAAAAAACAGGACATCTTGAACATGTTTCAAACCTTGACGTTTCAGAATCTCAAAACTACAGGAGTAAGTGTAAGTTTTACTGGATTGTGTGTAAATGACTTACCAGAGAAGAGAGTTGAAGATGACAGAAATCCTCTCAGAGCTCAAGCTGATGCTTCTACACTGAATGAAGGGAGAACTGTGTGTGAAAATGGCACAGTTTAACTCGTATTAGAGATTCACCACTTCTCCTTTAGTCAGAACTTTAGTGACAGTAGCCTGACTGAGAAATCTATCAATATTAAGCTTTCTGAATATTCAACACATTTCTTTTGTCTTGTGAGATCCAGTGTTCAATGTTTATGTTGATGATAATTCTCAATATTCAGGAACAGTACCGCCACTCCCTATACGCAGAGTAAGTTACGCTTAATAACGGCTAAATAATAAAAGTTAATAACGACTTTATTCAACAATTTGTCTCCTCCGCATCACCCTGTGGCGCCATTTTGGAGAGTATCAGCTGATGTAGCTGTTCGTTCAGCCTGTGGTCACCGCCGGATTGTTTTGTTTCCTACGTTGCTGTGATTTGATCTGAACGAAAACAAGCGGACCGTGGGACGCAGCTGACACAGAACAGCATACGCTGTTTACATCCAGCTGATATTCTCTAAAATGGCGCCACAGGGTGACGCGGAGGAGACGAATTGTTGAACAAAGTCGTTTTTTTTTTCTTTTGCGCTCAAAAAGTATTCTCATTGCTTCGTATAATTGAATTGATGAACCACTGATGTCACATGGATTATTTGACCGATCTCCTTGCTACGTCTCTGGACTTTTCAGTTGTGTTGCTGTCTATGTAAGGGTCAGACAGCTCTCAGATTCCATCAAAAATATCTTAATTTGTGTTCCGAAGATGAACGAAGGTCTTACAGGTTTGAAACAACATGAGGGAGAGTAATTAATGACAGAATTTAAATTTTTGGGTGAACTAACCCTTTAATATTGACCAAACATTTCATTCAAATATACACTTAAATCCTTTTTGGCCTTTGCAATAGAAATGCTACAGCCTCTATAATTTCTTCAACAAAAACATGTGGACATCACAACCCTTACAAATATTAACCATGGTTTTATCGTAGTAAAACTGCTTAATTTTCTTTTGTGTGATTTCTGAATGCTCAAGACAATAAAATCAATCAGACAACTGTATTAATAAAATCATAGCCATAGGTAACTGTCTAGAGTTACAACTGTAATTTATAAATAATACAACTGAATTACAATTTATTTTTTTTATTTACTTTTACATGTTATTAAAGTTCTATTTTGACCCCTATAGGTGTTTTTTTTACTTCCATAATATTTGAGGGAGGGGGCACAACAATACAATTCTGCTTAAGACACCCATTTGGCCAGCACCAGTTCCGAAATATGTATTGAATCACATAAATGCAATCCAAGAACACAATGTACAGCAAACATGCATTTCTTTTCTTCTCATCTTTTGCATTTCTTATTTTATTTATTTCAGATATTATCAACATTGTTTTGCAGTAACACTTCTCACGTTCTGAATTCTGTTTTACAGTTGATCTCAAATAAGGAATGTGGGACATTGAGGACTAAATAGTCTGCAAGCATGTTTTCTTGCCCAAGATACTGACAGAAGCGGAAAAGCAGAAGAGATTTCAGCAAAATACTGCTGTCTGTATGTAAGGCATCTGTGTATGTGAACGCAACAATACGAGCTTCTCACTTCTACAGCTATATACTTAGGCCTGTATAGTAAATTTAATTGTATCAAAGATTATTTCTTTTTGTCAATGTATTGAAGTTTACTTGTCATTGTACATTCTTTTTGTTTGCTCTTCTAATATGCTTCAACTTCATTTGTTTAGTCCTGGTTTTTCCTTAATTAGCTGCCCATTGGTCTGTATATGTCCTCTGTTAATTAGCCAATCACTGCAGCCATGTACTAATGGGTCCTGATTTATAAATGCTTTGTGCGATGGCACAGAGAGAGAGACTCGTGTGGTGTGTGTGGTGTGTGGTGTGTGTGTGTGTGTGTGTTGTTTGTGTGTGGTTGTGTGTGTGTGTTTGGTTGGTGTGTGTGTGTGTGTGTGTGTGTTTGTGTGTGTGTGTGTGTTGTGTGTGTGTGTGGTGTGTGTGTGTGTATGTATCCCTGAGGCCATGTAAGGTTTTGTTTCTTTGTTTATATTGTTTATCGCTGACTTTGTAGCCTTAGTATGGTTCATTTGATTTAATCTGTTGTATTTTTGTTCTTGTGTTAGAGACCACACACACGCACATACCCTGCTCCTCTGTGCTCTGCCGTCTTTGGTGGATAAATAAAGCGGTCATATGGCATTGTATTACTGGACTCTGTGTTCTTGTAGACACCCCTGCTGGACTCAAGCCAGACATTCCCTAAACCCTAAACTCCTTTACAGTAATACCGTATACATTTATTAATTTGACAGATTCATCATAGAGACTATATACACCAGAAGTGCTAGTCGGCCTACATTTCATTATGGTTAGAACAAGGACAAATTAAAGATTTTTTTTTTTTTTTTTTTATTCAACAAACTATGGCGTTTTTTTTTTTTTTTTATGGGAATATGTGCTGTTTTGTACATTAAGAGTCTTTCACAGAGTTGTCATCTCCAGTATCTGTACTGAAACTGTCTGCATTTAGGGTGGCCCTTATTGGGGGGTACTTGTTTTTAATTTAAGAAACGTTAACCTCTCACCCCCTTATTGGTTACTACACTAGAAGTTAGTAATGTATGCAAAATTCCATCCAGATAATTTGTCATTTAGAGTGTGCTCAAAGAATGTATCTTTTTATCAGCAGGTACTTCAAGAGCTGATGGTTAGAGAGTCAGACTTGTAACCTGAAGGTCATGGGTTCGAGTCTCAGTACCAGCAGGGATTGTAGGTAGGGGCAGTGAATGACCAGCGCTCTCTTCCACCCTCAATACCACGACTGAGGTGCCCTTGAGCAAGACACTGGACCCCAAACCGGCTGCCCACCGCTCCAGGTGTGTGTACACACGGTTTGTGTGCGAGTTGTTCACTACTCACTGCTGGATGTGTGCACTTTGATGGGTTAAATGCAGAGCACAACTTCTGAGTATGAGTTACCATACTTGACAATGGCAGAACACCCTTAACTTCATTCTGAGTGTTCGTTCCTATGTCCGCGAGCTGGGACTCGAACACGGGACGCCTGCACTGTCTACAAGGCTATGGGCGCCAATGTCATTTTAACATTTTATGTGTTCTCGTTTTTAAAACAATCCACAGTTTACTAATGGTTTTGTATAATTATTAATTACGTGCTGTTATTGTCTTTAAGACTATATGAAGAATTTCAACTTTAAGCACACCTAAACGTAGTCCAATCTCAGCAAAATTTGGTTTGTTTCCATTTCTCATTAAGGAGAGTTGACTGGGAGGGTGACGGCAGAAGATTTTAAAAGTTCAAAAATAAGGGCCTCCCTAGTCTGCATGTGTTGACATGTTGTCAATTATCTGAAAGTCTCAGGCTGAAACTGAAGCCGCTTCTGCCACCTAGTGGAGTGGATGGAAACTGCACATCAGTTCCTATGATTACGATGAGTAACACTCACCACCAGAGGGCACCAAAGTGATATTTTATGTGCTTGCAAATAGTAATAGTTATTTTAATAAGACCATATATTTTGAAAAGCTTTTTTTTTTTTTTTTTTTTTTAATTGTAATGGGAACTTTATTTGTAAATTCCAACTTCCACAATTTCGTGAACATTAGAATTCTGAATATCAAATTCGTTATTCATAAATGCTTATCCACAATTTTGTAAACTTTACAATTCTGAATGTCAAGTTCTTTGACATATAATTCTGAATGTCGAATAATTTATTCATAAATGTTGAACATCCATGATTGTCAACTTTATATTCTGAGTGACAAATTCTTTATTCATAAATGCTGAATATTATTCATAGAAAGCCTTTTACAAAGGAGGACATACAGCATTTATAACAAACTTGTTCGTTCAATGCCTGGTTCTATATAATATTGTTTGCAGAGTTGCATAATGGTAATTTTTTTTTTAAATTACAAGTTCAAAAGTCAAATTTGTTGTCCAGAATAACATTTAAAATAAAATATAAAACAAAAATTCAGAATTTAATTGATTTTTCATTTCATGCAGACTTGAATCCTTGGGCAAAAATCTTGAAAAAAAGTGATATTTTACCCATATTTTTTCCATTTGAATTTCAAAAGCTAAATTATTTATTTGCGAGATTTATATGCGTTATGCTCAATTCTTTCCTTAAACTCTTTCCTAAACGATACAGACAGTCCAATGTCATCTCTTTTGTTCTCTAGCAAAGACGAGTTTTGTGAAGCAAGCCTGATGACTCTGGGTGTGAAATTGGAAGCGACACAATCTGCAAGTAATTTAATCAAACATTTAAATAAGGTATTTTTCTTCCAGACGTATCAGACTGGGAGTTCCTCATGCCTGCTTTCATATCAGCTTCAGTTTAGTTTTTTATTTTAGTTTAAATTATTGGACTTATTAAATTATATAATAATAATTATAATTATTAGTAGCAATTGTAGGCTATCCTTTGCAGAGACATGAATTAGTAAAAGTACATGGCTTAAAATACAGTGATAAAGATTTAATGAAGAATAAAAAGAGAATAGTATTATTGAATCTGAAATAAAAGACATTGGTGTAATAAAATGCATAATAAATTAAGCAGGACTTGTAGTATAGTATTAAGCGTTTGTAATGTTCGAGTTTTTTTTTTTTCTTTGCCCCCACACACTGATCGTTTCACTTGAAAAGACCTCAATATATCACCAGGAGTCACAGATATTTTTGACTCTCAAAGTGACTGTAGCCACTGACTTGCATTTTATGAATTACCAAGGACCACAGTTTCATCTAAAAATCTTCTTCTACTGAAGAAAAAAAAAATCCCCTACATCTTGGATGGCCTTAGGGTGAGTAAATTAACAGCAAATTTTAATTGCGTGACCTATCCTATCCACGAGGCGATGCCCCTGATCTCTCCTGACGGTGGTTCAGTGTTTGTGAAGTCGCTGGAGGAATAATGAAGAGATTCAGTTGCACTCGGTGCAGTGGATGACAGCATGCCGTTATTGGCGTTAACAAACTGACCGTCATTATCCAGAGCTACGGCCTGATGGAGAAGAGACAGTTGTTCAGCAGATCTTCTCTACTCATTTTGCTGTCTTTAATGTCTTTTAGAATGAATTACTCACTGTTTGAGTCAGAATGAGTCCAGATCTGTCGTCTTGTCTGGGTTCTGAAGGTTTTTCTTTCCTTCTTCTGAAAAACATGTTTTCAGATCTTTGAAAAATTGATGCTTATATAATATCTCAGTCAGAATGACAAATCCTTGTGATTAAGCAAAAACCAGGTAAAGTCTCATCAGAACAACAAAACCATAAAAAAACAAAAAACCCTTATTTTAATTTTTCCATAATGTACTAAAATAACTAAAATGTGAATAATAAACTTATGTAGACATATTAAAAGAACACAAATTACAATCGACACAATTACAAAAAACTTTAAAATTTTATCGTTTCTGTTTTGCTTACTTTCAGTTAAGTTTAGTCTTTTTATTTTAGTATATTTTATTTTCTTTTTTTGTAATAAAAATTTGGTTTATTAATGTAGGTACTTCTTGATCTTATTAATTCACTTATGTGTTTATTGCAGTCATCTTTATTTCACTAACAGTTTTTTTGATGTTGGGTTTCATATATAACCCTGATTGAAAGCTGTATACTTGAAAACATTTACCATAATAGCTGAAACAGGAATTGTGAAATACGTGTAACACAGGATCGTGTGTTGTCTGGATGTGTGTCTATTTTATATATATATATATAATTATATATATAATGTATAATATAACATTTAGTCCTTTAGGGACGTTTTCTTGTTATCCAAAGCGACTTACAAATGAGGACAATAGAAGCAATCAAAATTAACAAAAGAGCAACAATATGTAAGTGCAAATGACAAGTCTCGGTTAGCCTAACACAGTACACATAGCAAGGTTTTTTTTTTTATTATATAATATATACACACACACAAAGAAAAACAAGTAGATAGAATAGAAAAAAATAGAGAAAATAGAAAGCTAGTGTTTTTTTTATACCTGTGTATGTATAGAATATTTATATAGTATAAACACGTTTTCTTATTCCTCAAAGGGCATTTGTACCCACCGTTCACAGCAGAGCATCACGATGCACACGATCATCATCAGTAACACACCGACAGCAGCTCCGAGCAGCACCGATGGATAATGGAAACCTGGAAAGCAGTGCTTTATTGCTCAGAGGTTGGTCTTTCATAGTTCAGGAGATCTCATTAAAACCATTAAACTATTTTAGATGTTTCTCAGGAGGAATAAAAATAGACCCAAAACAGTTGTCCTAGTAGAAAATACAGAGCTATAAAATTAATGTGCATATGATGAGAAATGTTTGAGTTCATGTTGAGACCTTAGATGTGTGATTACAGACTTTAGTGTCTTGGCAAAAGTCTCTGTTTGGGCTCCATTTGCTCACTAAGTCCTTTAAGAAGACAGCAAAAGTCCCTGAGACGGGTGACCCCGGGATGAAGTGTCAGGGTTCTGTCACTTCGGTCTAGTGTAATTCATGTTTTTGTGACAGAGCCCTGACACTCGCGTCATGTCATTGTTTTCATGTGAGCGTGCGGCTTCGAGTGTGCTCGAGCCGTGCGCTCTCGTCTGCGTGTACTGTTTCATGTTGGAGCGTGGTGTTCAGATCCCGGCACTCATGTCTTGAGTTTCGGTTTCGTGTCGGGGTCCGGACACTCGCGCTCCATGTTCTGTCTGTTGTGGGAGCGTGCGGTCTCGAGCTCGCCCGGCCGTGCACTCTTCTGTCCACGTGCGTTGTGTTTTGTGAAGCAAGCGGTTTGTGTTCAGCCGCGTGCTTTTCTTGTTGTCTTGTGTGAACACGCGGCTTATGAGTTTTCTCATTAGCTGCGTGTTCGTGTCTCTTGTTCTAGCACATGGCTTGTGATTTGTTTTGCTGGCCATGTGCTTGTGTTTTGTTTTGTGTGAGCACATGGCGGTTGTGCAGTGCTCATGTCAATGTATTGACCCTCCCATATTGTACCATGTTATAGTTAATGTGACCAACTGTCTCCCTCGTTACCTACTCACTGTGCACTCCTTTTTCTCATGTGTTGCAGTCGTGCGTCAGTTCGGCATCGTCATCCCTGCTGTGTCCAGAGCATTGCCTTGCCTTGCCTTGCCAGCTTGTTTTTCCCCCACGGGGTAGTTTGTTACAGTTTTGTTTATTTTTATTACCAATTAAAAACCCTTTTTTTCTGCAATACTGAGTCCTCGCTCATCCCTCTACCCAGAAACCCTGACAGTACGAACTCACCAAGATGAGGACTCAGCAGAAGAATGGTTTGCGTCGTCCACCAGCCTCCACTCTCTCCAACCCCCACTACCAGCGCATGCTCCAATTCAGGACCTTGAGCTCCCTCCGTCAACAAGGGGCTGACGTTAGGAGTTTTGCCCTGGAGTTCAGCGGTGCGGCAGAGGGGTTGGGGTTTAATGATGCGGCCCTCAAGGACCTCCTCTGCTACGCCCTGGATGAGCCCCTCAACTGGTGGACGATGAGAGGGTTGGACCACCTGTCGTTTGAGCGGTTCATCGAATTCCTAGCCCGACAGGGTAATCCTCTGGCTGAAGAGGCTGTAGCGCCCCCAGAGACGGCCAAAGAGGCTGCAGCGCCCCCAGAGGCGGCTGACGAAGCTGCAGCGCCCCCAGAGGTGGCCGATGAGGGTGGAAGTGCCCGCTCTCGGGAGAAGGAGGAGGATGGGGACGCCTAAACCCGAGAGGCAGGGAGCGGCGGCTGTGGCCCTAGAGGTGGCTGATGAGGCTGCAGCCGTCCCGGAAGCGGCCGAAGAAGCTGCAATTGCCACGAGGGGGGATGATGAGCTGGCAGCGGCCCGGAGGCGGACCGAGAAGCGGCAGCACCCCCTAGTTGATGGCCGAGAGCTGCAGTGGTCCCAGTGTCGCCGAGGAGGCAGGCTGCGCCCAAGAGGGTGGCGATGAAGTGGCAGTGTACGTTTCGGCGACGGAGGCGGAGGAGAAGGCTTCCTCACCACATGGCCTGGACGCGCATCCAGGAGCCCGCTGTTGCATGGCCTGGAGGCAGCCCAGGACCCTCCAAGGTCCTGGCCATGACGGTCCCCGACCAACTCTTGCACTGCCGGCCCCAAGGGCTACTTGCCCTGCGGCCCGACCGGGTCCGTGCCCCGACCAAGGCTCTTGACCCCCCAAGTCATTGCCTGCGGCCCGCCAGGCTCCTTGCCCTGCCGGCCCCGCCCGGGTTCCTTGCCCTGCCGGCCAGCGGGATCTTTGACCCGGAGGCCCGCCCAGGCCCTTGCCTGCCGGCCCCCGCCCCAGGCTCCTTGCACTGCCGGCCACGCCCAGTCCTTGCCCTGCCGGCCCCGGCCCAGGGTCCGTGCCCTGACGGCCGCCCAGGCTCCTGCCTGCCCTCCGCCGCCCAAGTTCATGCAATGAAGGACCGCCCAAGCCCCTCCGGCTCGCCTGGTGGCCTACTGGGTTCTTGTGAGGCCGGAGCCTCCTGGTCTGTGCCCCAGGTCCTGCCTGGCTCCCGGGATTCGGGTCTGCTGAGCTCCCTGGCTCAACACTCCCAACCCCCCTCCTGGTCCTGGTTTCTTGTAGGCCGGAGCCTCCGGTCTGTTCCTCCGGGCCCGCCCTGGCTCCCCCAGATCCGGGCTGCTGAGACTCCTGCTAAACCCTTCCCGACCTCCTGGTTCCTGTACGGACTTAGGGTTGTAATGCTGGCACCGGATTGGTCCCTCCCTCTCCTCCCTCCCTACTTGTCCAGTGTTGTAGGTTTTCCTGTCTTGTGTTTGCAGTTATGTAGCGGTCTGTGTTGGTAATGTTTGTTCGTCATTTTCCGTCTTGTTTGTGTGTCTCGAGGGGGCTAGTGTCGGGGTTCTGTCACTTCGGTCTAGTGTAATTCATGGTTTTGTGACAGAGCCCTGACACTCGCGTCATGTCATTGTTTTCATGTGAGCGTGCGGCTTCGAGTGTGCTCGAGCCGTGCGCTCTCGTCTGCGTGTACTGTTTCATGTTGGAGCGTGGTGTTCAGATCCCAGCACTCATGTCTTGAGTTTCGTGTCGGGGTCCGGACACTCGCGCTCCATGTTCTGTCTGTTGTGGGAGCGTGCGGTCTCGAGTTCGCTCGGCAGTGCGCTCTTCTGTCCACGTGTGTTGTTTTGTGTAGCACGCGGTTTGTGTTCAGCGCGTGCTTTTCTTGTTGTCTTGTGTTAACACGCGGCTTATGAGTTTTCTCATTAACTGCGTGTTCGTGTCTCTTGTTCTAGCACATGGCTTGTGATTTGTTTTGCTGGCCATGTGCTTGTGTTTTGTTTTGTGTGAGCACATGGCTTTTTGTCTTTGATTCGGTGTGCCATGTGCTCATGTCAATTGTCTTGACCCCTCCCATCTTGTTACCTGATTAATAGTTAATTTGCCCCACATGTGGTCCCTCGTTACCCTCCTCATTTGCTCTCCATTTATTCTCCTTGTGTTTGCAGTCGTGCGTCAGTTCGTCATCGTCTATCCCTGGATATGTCCAGATCCTGCATTGCCTTGCCTTGCCAGCCTGTTTTTACCCCCACGGGGTAGTTTTTGTTTTTTTTTATTTTTATTGACCAATTAAAAAACCCTTTTCTGCAATACTGAGTCCTCGCTCCATCCTCTACCCTAAACCTTGACAGGAAGGGGCTGCTTTTTTTCTGGGGCAGGTAACACCTAGGCCCCTTGCCCCAGAGAGGGACAGTGGCTTTTTTGTTTTCAACCAGGTATCATTTCTTTCACAGAATAACCAATAGGACGCTAACCAATCAGGCTTCAGTGGACATTCAACTGAGACTGCGCTACTCTCAGTCACAGAAGCCCTGCGGTTTGCAAAAGCTGATTCCAAATCATCAATTCATATTCTGCTGGATCTATCTGCCGCTTTTAACACTGTCAATCATCAGATCCTCCTGCCCGCCCTCTCATCACTGGGCATCAGAGATTCCAAGTTCGTGGTTGAAATTCCTGTCTCACTGGTAGTTCTTTAGGTGACCTGGGGAGGGAGGTTTCCAAAGCACACAAATGTCACTTCTTTTGGGGAGTTCCTCAGGGAGCAATCTTGGACCCCTCCTCTTCCCATATACACCGACATCACGGGTCCCACATATCCAGGCACATGGTTTCTCTCCTACCATTGCTCAGCTGATGACACACAGCTTACTTCTACTTTCAACCAGAGCTCCAACGGTAGAACGGCACGGATGCGCAGGAAGCCTGGCAGATATCTCAGGGCCAAGGATGAAAGAACAATTCACTTAAACGCAACCTGGCAACGACTGCGCTTCTGGTCTCCCGCCACTTCGACTCTAAAGCATGTACTTCCATCCAGCTAGGTTCTTCAACAATTACCCCATCAAGTTCGGTCAAAAAACTTGGTGTAATCTTCGATGACCAGCTAACTTTCAAAGACCACATGCAAAAAACTGCGCGATCTTGCATTGCATTTGCACAACATCAGACCAGGATCAGGGCCTTTTCTAACGGAGATGCTGCACAACCTTCTTGTCCAGGCCCTTGTCGTTCTCGAAGGCACTACTGCAATGATCTTCTGGCCTGGACTTCATCATGCCCAATCAACCTTTACAAAGATTCAGAATGCAGCGGCCAGACTGGTCTTCCACGAACCCAAAGGGCATGTCACATCTTCTTTATCTCCCATGCTACTGGCTCCGGTGGTGTAGTCGCATCAAGTTCAAGACATTGAGCTTGTATAGAACAGCCACAGGCTCTAGCACCCGCATACTTCGAATCACTTTTGGGTCTACACCCCCTCCAGAAGTCTGCGATTATGAGGAGTGACGCATTGTGGTACCTCACAGCGAGGCACCAAAATCACTTTACCAGAACTTATTTGTCACCTTTTCCGGGCTGGTGGATGACTTCCACCCCATCAGAATGCTGAATCCCGACAATTTAAAGTGACACTAAACTAATCTCTTTCGTCAACAATGACGTCATCAAACAACAAACAAAAAAAATTGCTTTTGCTAATTTCCTTCATTCTCCCTGTTAGCTGCTTGGCTAAATCTGACAATGCCTGATGAAGACTGTGTATTGCAGCACTTCTGCGTTTATTGCTTTTTTATGAGAATCGCTTATTGTATTCTATTGTAAGTTGCTTTGGATAAAAGTGTCTGCTAAAGGACTAAATGTAAATGTAAATCTCCGGGTGAAAGCCAGTTTCCTCCAGGTGTGCGTCCTGGGTTTGAGCAGGTAATTTGCGGGAGGACTGGTTCGGTGTCTTGCTTGAGGTGCCATTCCTCTGGTTGGTGGATATGTGCGCTTTTATCTTCTTCCAGTATATCGGTGCATCTCAAAAAAACTGGAATATCCTGAAAGTTTTTTTTATTTTATTTTTTAGATAAGTATCAAAAATTGAAAACATTCATATATTCTAGATTCGTTACATGTAAATTAAAACATTTCAAAATTTTTTGTTTTAATTTTGGATTAGAGCTACAGTCATGAAAGTCAAAATCCAGATCTAAAATATTAGAATATTGTCTTAAGATCTCAAAAAAAGTTCTTTATCTAATTTATGCATCAGGACTTGGTCTGGGGTCCTAAGCAGCTACATTGCGCTCTCACGTCGAGGTGTGGCATGGAAGCGATCAGCCTGGGGCACTGCTGAGGCATATTAAACCTCCGTTGTCTGTATTCGGTGATTGACTGGTTCTCTCGTTCCTGAAAATATACCATCGACTACATAGTTTTTGGGGTTCGGGTCAGGCATGTTGGCTGGCCAGTCAAGTACAGTAATATCATGGTCAGCAAACCATTTGGCGCACTGGGCAGGTCCTGCTTGAAAAGGAAATCAGCATCTCCATAAAGCTTGTCAGCAGATGAAAGCATAAAGTGCTCCAAAATCTCCTGGTAGACAGCTGCATTTACTTTGGACTTGATAAAACACAATAGACCAACACCAGCAGACGTCACGGCACCCCAAACCATCACTGACTTCGGAACTTCACTGGACTTCAAGAAGCTTGGATTCTCTGCCTCTCCAGTCTTCCTCCAGACTCCAGACCATGATTTCCAAATGGAATGCAAAATGTACTTTTATCTGAAAAGAGGAATTTGGACCACTGAGCAACAGTCCAGTTTTTTTCTCCTTAGCCCAGGTAAGATGCTTTTGACACTGTTTCATTTTCAGAAGTGGCTTGGTAGCCCTTTTCCTGAAGACGTCTGAGCGTGGTGAGTCTTGATGCACTGACTCCAGCTTCAGTCCACTCCTTGTGAGGCTCTCCCAAGTGTTTGAATCTGCTTTGCTTGTCAGTAATCTCAAGCTTGCGGTCATCCCTGTTGAATGTGCACATTTTCCTACCCAATTTATTACTTCCAGTCAACTTTGCATTTAATATGCTTTGATACAGCACTCTGTGAACAGTCACCCCTTTCAGTAATGACCTTCTGTGACTTACCCTCTTTGTGGAGGGTGTCAATGACTGTCTTCAGGACATCTGTCAAGTCAGCAGTCTTCCCTATTATTGTGGTTTCAAAGAACAAGAGATACCCGGAATTTATACTTTAGGGATGGTCATTTAATGAAACTCAAATGTAAATATTCTAATATTTTGAGATACTGGATTTTTAACTTTTTTTATGAGTTGTAAGCTCTAATCATCAAAATAAAAAATTAATTAAAGTTTGAAATGTTTTGTAAGGTACTTGGTTCAGTACTTGTGTTATATGCCTTTGTTACCCCTTGCACCAGACCAGGTGCTCATGGAATGTGTCCTGTATGTAGTTTCCACAGTACGGTTTCCACTTGGTAAACTCATATCTTTCTCTTGACAGATCTCTCTGTCAAGTCTTATGTCTCACTGAGGTAATGGGGTCATTTCTGTATTTTAGTCTATGCTGGAATCAGTCATATGAATTCTCACATTCCTATCTGTGTGTGACTCTATACCCCCAATGTTTACTTTATGATTTCTATCTGGTACTGGGCATTGGGCGGGTTACGGATCCAGATGCATCTGTCTTAGCACGCTTGCTTGCCAGCACCTGCAGCATCAATTTCGTAACGGAAAAGTTATGTCCCTCATGCCACAACCTTGAACTGCGCTGAATGCCAGGATGCTTTCTTAGTTCCTCAGCACAAACCTTATATACCCGTGTATATATATGGAGAGTGGCTTGGCAAGCAAATTATATGTGGCAATAGTCATTGGCCGTTTCTTGTAATGGTCAGAGGTGATTGGGGCTCCCAACTGAGACCCCTAACATCAGTGCCGATGTAATGTCTCTGTTCCCTCCTTCAGGGAATGAGGGTTACATAACATAACCGAGACGTTTCTGTTTAAGTTTTAATGAACTATAATAACCATGTATTGAGTAACACTACAGTTAAAATTATAATCAAGTATTGACATTATAAATGTAACTGCACATTTTAAGTGTACTTAAGTCTCTAAAACATAGTAATGTAAGTGTACATGTACATGTACATAATACATTATTTGCAAGTAGTGTTTTAAAAATATACTTTTAATATATTAAGTACACTACAAATTGACATTCAATACAATTAATCACACTTCTTTTTCACAAGGGTAAAGATATCATTTGTGATCTTGTCAATCAGATAAAGCTGTTGTTTTGTGTTTCTCACTTGTCTTTTGTGGCGGTGGGATGGCCTGAAACTGTTGACTTGCGCTGCCGTAAATGTTTGCGCTGAAACACTGCAGGATGTCCGTGTCCGTGAGGGACTGATGGATGGTCAGGACACTCTTCACTCCTGTGCTTCCTAACGTCTCCTCACTGATGGAGGGTTCTGTAGAGTTAGCGAGCACATGTCCAGACAGACGCCACTCTAGTGTAGGGCAGGGATTCCCATGAGCCTCACAGACACACGCCATTACGCTGTTTCGGCTACACGAGCTGGAGATGTTGGGCGCAACTGAAATAGAGAATATGATTGTTAGGATAAAGAAGATCTCGATGGTCTCTACAGTGTAAAAGACAAATGTTTATACTGTATTTTTATTGTAAAGTTTTGGCAACTGCGACCTTTTTTTTTTATCCATGAACATCACAGATTGTTTCTTTTTTTACATTGTAGATGATAACTGTGTAGGATCTCAGAATATTGAACCGTTTTATTCTTCTGAGATCCTACACAGTTTCGGTCTAATCATTTAATCATTTAGATTCGTACCCCAGTGTTTGATCACTGTATTGGCATTATAGAAGGGCTGCTGACAGATTCTTGTAGTTTCACTTGTTTAAGTGCAGTTTCACAAAGGTTTTATTGAAACCTTGCATTACAAAATGCTGTAGCATAATTTTAACATGTTGCTTTGTAACATGAGTGTTTACTCTCCAAATCTCCTACCGTCTTCTCGTATGTATTTTCTGTAAATGAAGACATTTTTCACAGTGCTATGCCCATTTCACGGCTTTGATGCACAGCTGACTGTATAGTCAATCACCTTTAACCAGTTTACCATTGTCACCATACTCAGTGATGCACACACCATGTAAGATATTACACCATATAGCATGCTGTAGTGTAGTTTATATAATAAAATTGTCATCTTTAATTACATGTAAAGTTTAAGTAATTTAAACATGCTTTTGTGGGTTTTACAACTCTTTAGTAGTCTTTTCAGTGTTGAAAGTCATATTTTGACTTTGAAAGTGTTTCTTGTATGCTTTTATAGTAAAATTGCAACTTTTTCATGTCAATTTGCATTCAATTTCACCATAAACCATGCACTTTGCATTCAATTGCAGTGCCGTCTAGAGTTATGTGTTTGCTGTAATTACTGCAGTTATTGTACTTTGTACTCACACTGAACATCAAGTTGAATTGTTGTGTTGCATTGGCCATGCTGGTTTTGAGCATTACAGCCATACCATGCGCCCTGTGTAGGGTTTGTCACAATGTAGGAGTGATTATATCCAGTCTGGAGGAGCTCAAATTGAGATTCGGTTTCTCTGTACCAGGTGTAGTTGAGCTCTGCTGGGTTTGCATCAGTGCTGCAGCTCAGAGTCACTGGTTTGCCCTCCCTCACTGAGCTGGAAGGAAACGCTGACAATGATGTGTTTTTTGGGGCATCTGAGGGGGAAAAAAGATGTGTGATGTAGAATGTGTGGTTTACAGTTCAAGATTTGAAAGGCTGCAGGTTTAAACCTCACCGTTGTAAAAAGTTTCAGATGCAGGCAACGTGTTGAAGCATGTGTGCAAACATCTACAGTAGGCCAAACAAAACACCACATGTCTGTATTTGACCTATTACCTGTTTACTTCACGCTAGCTGTGTGTAAAGGTTTAAAGGGGTCATGAAATGAGAAATCAAAATTCCATTGTTCTTTTAACATATAAGAAGTCATATTAAAAACATTCTGTAAGTTTCGGAACTCAAAACGTTCTTGTTAGTCTAAAATCATCTTATATTGAAGCCAATCTGCCAAACAACAGGTTGTGAAATGTGCCACTTTATGATGTAATAGTGTGGCTAAACACCGCCTCTGCAGAAGATCAACGCCTGCTTCTACAGCACTGCCTGTTTAACCCTCCCCACCGATTCTCACACATAGTATAAATAACGAGGGCGGCATACGCAGGTCTATGCAGAAACCAAACGATAAAGATGGCTCTGGAGACAAGACACTGTCCGGTGCCAAGTTTCGGAAAAAGTCTTTGCATTGCCTTCTGATCTCAACATAGGGAAAGAGTGGATTCACTTTAATTTTAATGAAGATCAAGACAGCATCAGTAAGAACTTCATCCTTTGTTCACTTTATTTTACAGTGGATTCATTTACAAACAAGGCTCAATTCGATGCAAGATCACACAAGTGTGAGTAACCTTTTATTATGTGGTCACTATTGCTTTATTACAAATAGTTTGATATGAGTATTTATGCGTTTTAAATCTAAATCACTGCAACATCCATCTGTGAAGGCTGTAGGCTGTTAAACATGCACAACTATTAGCCAATCATAGCAGTGGGCGTTTACTTCCGAGTCTACAATCTGCCACACCTATTCAAACAGACGGGGGTCAAAAACAGGACAGAAAAAAAAGTCCACACCAAAGACTGCACATCTAAAGACCCCTCTGTCAAGCTTCTGAATTTTGCAGACAACACCACACTCATCGGCCTCATTCAGGACGGTGACGAGTCTGCTCACAGTCAGGAGGTCGAGCAGCTGGCTGTCTGATGCAGTCTCAACAACCTGGAGCTCAACACGCTCAAAATGGAGATGACCGTGGGCTTCAGGAGAACCACCCCCCCCCCACCCCCCCACCCCCCACCACCATCAGGGACAGCACTGTGACTGCAGTGGAGTAATTCAGGTTCCTGGGCACCACCATCTTTCAGGACCTGAAGTGTGAATTCCACATAGACTCCATTGTCAAGAAGTCCCAGCAGAGGCTGTACTTCCTTCACCAACTGAGGAAATTCAACCCGCCACAGGAGCTGCTGAAACAGTTCTACTCTGATATCATTGAATCCATCCTCTGCACTTCTATAACTGTCTGGTTCAGATCAGCTACCAAATCTGACCTCAGAAGACTACAGCGGGTAGTCCGGACTGCTGAGCGAATCATTGGTACAACCCTCCCTTCTCTTCAAGAACCGTACTCATCCAGAGTGAGCAAAAGGGCTAGAAAAATCATTCTGGACCCCTCACACCCAGCCCACTCTCTCTTTTTTTTTTTTTTGGAAAACTGTTGCCATCTGGTCGACGCTACAGAGCACTGCGCACAAGAATGGCCAGACACAGGAACAGTTTCTTTCCTCAGGCAATACATCTCATGAACACCTGACAATAACTATGGAACACACACTATTTATACACTCATACACTTGTTTATCTAACACACATACTTAGTCTACACTTCAAATTTGCACATAATATACAGTACCTGTACATACAAAACTGTCTATTGTAATATAGCTGCACATACAATTGTCAATTTATATATTGTTATTCCTTATTTACTTGTTTATTTTTTTTAATTCTTTTATTATCTGTGTTTTTGTTCTGTCGCTGTCATTCTGTTGCACTGCGGAAGCTTCTGTCATGAAAACAAATTCCTCGTATGTGAAACATACCTGGCAATAAAGCTCATTCTGATCTGATCTGATCTTCTGAAATAGCCTATTACTTCTAAATTATGATTTTTTTTATGTAAAATTCTTGATAACGATATAAGGGGACCTCCGAGAACAGTACAAAATAATTAAAAAAGGCAGTTTTTGATTACAAAGATTACGAAGTATTCATACTAGACGTACAGCAGATTACCAAGTATTCAAATTGGAGTCTCAGTAGATTACCAAATTCTCGCACTAGACACCAAGCAAGTTACCAAGTATTCACACTAGACGTACAGCAGATTACCAACTATTCACACTGGTCTCTCAGTATATTACTGCAATGGGGCGACTGAGACGAGAGACGTGCGGATCCATCTGCAAAGTTTTATTCTTAAACATATTCAAAACAGGCAAGGGTCGTACAATGGCAAACAGGTATTTAGAGGACAAGACAGAAGAGTGATCCAATAAACAGGCGTAGGTCAATCAACGGCGAACATAATCCAAAGGATGAGGCAGGCGAGAAATCCACAGACAGATATTCATCCAGGCGAGGTGCGAACAGAATCCAAACAACAAGACGAGAGAGAAATCGAAGACAGGCAGGTTATCAGGAACAAACAATCAGGCAAAACTAGACATTACGAAACAGGACTTGGACTAGATCTAGGAACTAGACTAAACTCAGACAGGCTACTGGCTCCGTAAAGTGCTACCACTAGGAGAGTGATAAACGCAGACAATACTCGGCCATAGAGAAGGTTTGAGTGGTTGTTATTATAGTGGTGGTGATTGGTGCAGGTGAGTCCAATCAGTTCAAATGGAGCTTGGGAAATGTAGTCCAGGGTGATGTGCAACAGTTTGTGTGGTGTGAGAGTCAATGTAATCAGAAGGCGAACTCTGGTGGCGAGTCGACAGAAGACCACGAACTGGATTCGTGACAGATACAAGTACCTTCACTAGACATCCAGAAGATTACCAAATACTCACACTGAACTCTCAGCAGATTAAGAAGTTCTCGCACTGGACGTCTAGAAGATTACCAAGCATACACACTTTATGTCTAACATATTACCACATACTCGTACAGGATGCTCAGCAGATTACCAAGTACTTGCACTGGGCATCCAATCTGGACGTTTGGCAGATTTACAAGTGCTCACACTGAATGTTGCAGATTTTTAAACTAGTAGTAAAGACAGCAACTATAAAATAACACTAATGGAAGTATGGGAAATACATAGTTATGACTTTTAATACTCACACTGGACATCCAGCAGCACTGATGTGTTCTGAGTGCCGTGTGTGTTCTCAGCTCTACAGTAGTATTGTCCACTGTGTGTCGAGTCTGTATTATTGATGGTCAGGTTTGGTCCGGTCTGAACTAGATTCAGATGTCTTTCCGTGTCTCTGTACCAGGTGTAGTTCACTGCTGGGTTTGCATCACTGCTGCAGATCAGAGTCACTGAACGGCCCTCCAGAACTAAACCAGCTGGATTTATCCTCACCGATGTGTTTTTAGGAGCATCTAATGAAAGACAAAATGATTTAGCCCGCAATATATATGGTATTATTATTTTATAAAAATGTTTTAATGTAAATAAAATAACACTAATGGAAGTATGGGAAACATTTAGTGAAAAAAGCATGCTTTTCAAATAATAATGAAGGAGTTCACATGTATGCTGCCCACTTATTGCCGTTTTAATTATATATATAATATTACATATATTTATTGTATTTTGTGTTTCATTTATAAAGTCTAAAATCTCAAGTCTAATTTATTAATGATTGTGAATAAATTATTAAAGTCTCGTAATACTCACACTGAATGTCCAGAAGCGCTGATGTCTTCTGTGTGCCGTGTTTGTTCTCCGCTCTACAGTAGTATCTTCCGCTGTCTGTCGGATCGGTGTTGTTGATGGTCAGGTTTGGTCCGGTCTGAACTGGATTCAGAGGTCTTTCAGTGTCTCTGTACCAGGTGTAGTTCACTGCTGGGTTTGCATCACTGCTGCAGCTCAGAGTCACTGAACGGCCCTCTAGAACTAAACCAGCTGGATTTATCTTCACCGATGTGTTTTTAGGAGCATCTGGTAGAACAAAAAAAAAATGTAGCCAGGCACAATACATAGTCATATTTTACATCTACTATATACAGTATAAAGGTTGGTAATGCTACACTGTGCAAAACGAGTGACCTTAAATATTTGGAATATTTGTATAAGTAAATACTCTTAATACTCACACTGGACGTCCAGAAGCGCTGATGTCCTCTGAGTGCCGTGTGTGTTCTCAGCTCTACAGTAGTATTGTCCACTGTGTGTCGAGTCTGTATTATTGATGGTCAGGTTTGGTCCGGTCTGAACTAGATTCAGATGTCTTTCCGTGTCTCTGTACCAGGTGTAGTTCACTGCTGGGTTTGCATCACTGCTGCAGCTCAGAGTCACAGAACGACCCTCTAGAACTAAACCAGCTGGATTGATCCTCACCGATGTGTTTTTAGGAGCATCTGATGGAGGAGAAAATCATTCAGGCAGTTACTTTATGATATTATAGTTGATCATTGAGCATAGATTGATTCAATTCCTGTCTTACACTGAACTAGTAGCATCCGGGACTCTTGTGTTGAGCTCGGCTGCTGTAGCTGGTGTGTTGCAGTGCAGGTGAAAGTGACTCTATGATGACGGTGAGAAACAGTGAAGTTCAGATCAGAGATGAGCTCAGTTTGGTTCTGATACTGCTGTTCTGTGACGTTCTCATTGAGAGATGAGCTCCATCTGAGAGATGGTGGACGAGACGGACAGAAGATCTTAGTAGAGCAGCGCAGACTCACTGAACTTCCCTCCATCACCTCCATCATCTTCATCACCTCCTGCTGATCCTTAAAGACCCTCAGTGTGGGTTTGGGTGGAGATCCTGAAACACACATAGAGATATTACAAGATCATATGGATTATTATATCCAAAAATGAAGGTACATATTGTTCAGTAGTAGATTTCTTTTTAATTTGTGTCGAGTCACACTCTAGAAGCAGCATGAACAATATGACACTCACCTAAGACGGCAATTTGAACTTGGGAGTGTGTAGGTTCTTTGTAGTTATACTGCACTTTATCACCTTCAAGTCTGAAGTAATATGACCCATTATGACTCTGACTGACATTATCGAAGCGTGTGGTGCAGTTTTTCTGTGTAGCAGTGCCAAATATTTCTCCTTTTAACAGTCCAGTGTTGGGGCTGCTGGAGACAAACACTGGTGTTACACCCTTAAACCATATTCTCTTTGCACGATCAGTGAGGTAACCGTTAAACTGTTGATCGATGTCAAATGTGCAGGGTATGAAAACACAGGATCCTTGTAGAGCTTCTACTCTCAGCGGCAGATTGATACTGAAGCCACAAAAAACACCTAAAATGAACACAAACAGACAAAAGAAGTAATCATAAGTCGATATTCAGAACAAACTTCTGCAGCACTTATTGCTCTTCAATCTCATGTAAGTGCTTTCATAATAATAATTCAGCTTGTTAAAAAGAGGAATAATCCATAAGAATGAGACCTTGTATCAGAGATCCAGTGAGGAGGAACGTCACCAATGTTTCCATCATTTACATGCACTCCACCTTACAGCAGAATATACAAACAAATGAATAAATAAATAAATTGTGTATGTATAAAGGGCTGCCGGGTTGATTCATCGCGATTAATCACAACCAAAGTAAAAGCTTGTTTATATAATATTTGTTTGTGTATTATATATATCTACTGTATATATAAATACACACACATACATGTTACAATCCCAGTTCCAAAAAAGTTGGGACATTTTGTAACATGCAATAAAAATCAAGAATATGTGATTTGTTCATTCTTTTTAAACTTTACTTAATTGACAAAAGTACAGAGAATAGATTTCCAATGTTTTCACTGGACAACATAATTTTGTTTTGTAATTATAAACAAATTTAGATTTTGATGGCTGCAACACATTCTAAAATAGTTGGGACAGAGGCATGATTAACACTGTCACTTCAACTGTCCTTTTAATTACAATGCTTAATCATTTGAGAATTGAGGATACTAATTGTTAAAGTTTTGTCTCACTCGATACAAGACTTCAGCTGCTCATCAGCCCATAGTCGTTATTGTCTGATTCTCTTTTTCATGATGGGCCATACATTTTTCAATAGAAATGTGTCTACAAATTCACACTGTTGTAGCACATGCAGAATGAGACCTGGCATTGCGCCTTGATCTAATAACTATGAACTTCCCATGAAAGACGTCATCTTGATGCCAGTATATGTCTCTGTACAATCCCAGTATATGCCTCCATGCCAATGGTAGACTGAGATGCTCTTTTTTTATCCAAACATGATCCCCCTCACCTTACCAATTCACCTGATTTCAAAACAGTTCAACTTGGATATTCTATAACCATTTCACTTTTATTTTGCCTCTGTCCCAACATTTTTGGAATGCGTTGCAGCCATCAAAATCTAAATTTGCTTATATTTACAAAATACATTTAAGTTGGTCATTGAAAACATTGGACTTCAGTGAAAACTTGTAAAGTCAAACGGTGAAATGACCCCAATACATACAGTTTACCATATGAATATATATATATATATATATATATATATATATATATATATATATATACGATACCAGTTAGGTCCATATATATTGGGACACTAACACAAATTTCATAATTCGGATCTGTATGCCACCAGAAAAAGTATCTGAACCACCCTAAAAACATCAAGATGAAATGACGGCAGACTTTAAGGCTGTAGTTTAAATGTGTATATATGTATTTGAACAAAAATATAACATAAATGCTTAGGAATTACAACCATTTTCATACACAGTCCCCCCATTTTCGAGGGCTCAAATGTAATTGGACAAAAAATATAATCATAAATCAAATGTTTATTTTTAATATTTTGTTGAGAATCCTTTGCAGGAACTCATGGACATCATCTTTACCAGGCCTTTACTGCAGCTGACTTCAGTTGTTGTTTGTTTGTGGGTCTTTCTGCCTTTAGTTTTGTCTTCAGCAAGTGAAATGCATCCTCAATCGGGTTGAGATCAGGAGATTGACTTGGCATCTGTCCATTTGTACATGAAGTGCCGCCTAATTGACTTTGCTCCATTTGATTGAATCTGGGCAGACAGTATATCCCTGTAAACTTCAGAATTCATCCGGCTGCTTCTGTCTTGTCTCATCATCACTAAACACCAGTAACCCAGAGCCACTGAAGCCATGCACGCTCATGCATAACACTGCTCCATGTTTCACTGATGATGTTGTGTGCTTTGGGTCATGAGCTGTTCCAAGCCTTCTCCATACTTTTCATCCTGTCATTCTGATACAGTTTGATCTTAATTTCAGCCGTCCAAAGAATGCTTTTACAGAAGGGCTCTGGCTTTTTTAGATGTTTTTTTTGGCAAAGTCTAATATGGCCTTGTTCGCACCTTGTGGGGAACCCTCTATATTTGCTCTTGTGAAGTCTTCTCTTTATTGCAGACTTTGACAGAGACACGCCTACCTCCTGGAGAGTGTTATTCACTTGGCTGGATGTTGTGAAAGGATTTTTCTTTACCATGCAGAGGATTCTCCGATCATCAACCACTGTTGTCCTCTGTGGACGTCCAGGCCTTTTTATGTTGCTGAGCTCACTAGTGCCTTTTTTTTTTTCAGAATGTACCAAACTTGATTTGGCCACTCCTAATGTTCCTGCTATCTCTCTGATAGGTTAGTTTTGTTTTTGAAGCCTAACAGTTGTCTGTTTCACTTGTATGGAGAGAATCTTTGACCGCATGATGTTGGTTCACAGCAACAGCTTCCAAATGCGAATGGCACACTTGGAATCAACTCCAGACCTTTTACCTGCTTAATTGATGTAGAAATAACGAAAGAATAGCCCACGCCTGTCCATGAAACAGCTTATGAGTCAGTTGTCCATTTACTTATGGTCCCTTGAAAAAGGGGGGAGGTACATATAAAAGAGCTGTAATTCCTTAACCTTCCCTCTAATTTTGATGAAAATACCCTCAAATTAAAGCTGTGTGCACTTTAAGCCCATATTCATTATATAACTGTAACTTGAAAATGTTTTGGTCAGCAGCTAAAATAATACAAATTGTGCCTGTGTCCAAATATATATGACCTAACTGTATGTGGTGTATTTATTATATTACTGTGTATAGTAAATATATACAGTACACACACATATATGTAAACAGACTTTTAATTTGGTTGTGATTAATCACGATTAATCGATTTGATAGCCCTAATAAGTAATAAATGATTTCCTTTTTTGTATGAATTTATAGCTCATATGTTGGTATAAACTCATTATTTCTAAAGTCCTACAGTAATTTTTACATCAAAACACAGAACAATATTCAGAGCTGAGTAGATTATTTACCATTTGTAGTCCATTACTGATTGCTGATTACATATTACATGTTAAAAACTGCATTTAATAACGTAATCTAGGTTACTCATTTTAGGTAACTTTTTAGATTACTTTTTAGATTACTTTTATCTAACTTGTTTTAATGTACCATTAAACATACCATATTGATATATAAAAAAAACATTTTTTTTATTATTAACATCATTAAATTTATTAAACGTTACATAAATCCAGGGTTTCCCAAACTGGGTTTAATGTAAGAACTTTACATTAAGGGTTTGCGAGGTGATAAAAAGTTAGTAATTAAATAAATCATAAAAATGTAAAATAAATTATTTAAACACTTGAACACTAAAAATAGAAATATTTAATTAGTTTAACTGAATGTTAATATGACCATTAAGCCACATCAAACTGTGAACATGCGAATGTGTTGTTAAATGATTGAAACTTTTTCAGCGATATTTCACGTAAATATGTAATGTCAAATGTTTTCATGTTTGGTTGACAAAAACATTTGGGAATCCCTGCATTACATGAACAAACATGAAAACAGCAATGACATTACCCACCCAAAAGTCTTTCAGGTTTCAAAATTTTAGTCCAGACTTCCAGAATCAACAGTTACTGAAGATTGCTGGATATGATGAGCACATAGAGTTTAACATAGTGCGTGAGGAGTGTTTTTTTTTTACCCAAATCCAGATGCATGGTTTACAAATGTATTTACATGACATTTACACAGCCATTCTATTTTGTGAATATAGTCAAAGCTAAATGGCATTACACAAAGTGGGATTTTTAGAAAGGAAAATTTAAAATAAAATAAAAAAGAATTAGGGAGAATCAATAAATTATGAAGGATTTACTGCCCTTGTGTGAATAATACGAAATCACATATTCCATAAAAAGTAACTGTAACCTGTAATCTGATGATGATCATTTTAAAATGTAATATAATCTAATCAAGAGTACTTGATTTTGGCCTATGATTATGTAAATCAAGTTACAGTTATACCCATCATATGACAATAGTAAAGATTTGAAAAAAGAAAAACAGGACACGCTTATCTTGAACATGTTTCAAACCTTTAGCATTTCAAAATCTCAAACCTACAGGAGTAAGTGTAAGTTTTTCTGTGTTGTGTGTAAATGACTTACCAGAGAAGAGAGTTGAAGATGACAGAAATTCTGAATGAAGGGAGAACTGTGTGTGAAAATGGCACAGTTTAACTCGTATTAGAGATTCACCACTTCTCCTTTAGTCAGAACTTTAGTGACAGTAGCCTGACTGAGAAATCTATGCAAATTAGTATGAAGCTTTCTGAATATTCAACACATTTCTTTATATTTGCTTGAAACAAATCAGTGTCTTGTGAGATCCAGTGTTCAGTGCTCATGTTGATAATAATTCTCAATGCTCAGGAATACGTTGAATTGTATTAAAACTGCAATTCGAGAACACTATGTACAGGAAACATGCATTTTATTTCTTCTCGACTTTTGTATTTCAGATTTAAGATATTACATGTCAACATTGTATTACGGTAACACTTCTCATGTTCTGAATTCTGTTTTACGGTGTACTTCAAATAAGGAATGTGGGACATTGAGGACTAAATAGTCAGCAAGCATGTTTTCTTGCCCAAAATACTGACAGAAGCCGAAAGCAGAAGAGATTTCAGCAAAATACTGGTGTCTGTATGTAATACTGTGTCTGTGAAGTCAGCAATACGAGCTGCTCACTTCTACAGCTATATACTTAGGCCTGTATAGCAAGTGTAATACTGTAAACATTTACATTTATTCATTTGGCAGATAATCATAGAGGCAATAAACACGAGGAACGCTAGTAGCCTACAAAATTTAGATATTAGAATGGGAAAAATTAAGGAAAGTAGATATAGAAGTATAGCGGAAGATTTGTTTTCTCTTTTTCTTCTGCTTACAAAATGAGAGACTTCTCAGTTGTAAAAGTTTGTGGCAGTTCACAGTGTGAAGTTCAGATCCCGAGCTCCTTAGCCCCCAGGAACCCTCACTAGGCCCACAAGGGCCCGGCACTTATTAATATACAACACTACATCTGTTTCACTTTAATACTTTTCGCTATTGTAAAAGTGAAAAACCGATGCTGATGGCTCTTTTTTTTTACCAACAGAGGCACTCACTGTGCCTCCCCTACCATTCTAATCACCTAGCGGTGTAAGTACTCAAGCTGATTCGGCACATTTGCGATAGAAAAGCGGCGCTTTCCAGCTTCATTAACATGGTATGGCATTACAGCTGTGAAATTACAAACAAAAAAAAAACATTCTGAGGACGAGAACTGAAATGAATTGTGAATTTTATTAACATTAAATCGTCCTCCTCCCATGTTCACCTCAAAATTATGGGGAAGCTATGCCTCCCGGTCTAACCTTTTGGGGACTCCTTTCTTCCAAATCTATATGAAATCTTATTGCACACGCAGTGAAGTTGCAACTCGCACTGGCCATGCCAGCAAGACGCGAATTAGGGGTGGGGCCTTGCGCTATATAATGCGCATCTTGCGGCATAAGCTCAGATTCTCCGAAGAAACCAACAGCACAGCAGACCTGCGCAGTGAACACGGCAACCTACACCATGTCTCGTTCCGGATTCAAGGAAACGAGTTACGCAGTAACCAGAGACGTTCCCTCTCGAGGACGGTCACTCGACATGGCGTCAGAAGCGCACTTTTGGGGGATGTATAGAACAACGCTGTGGAAAACAGCGAAGAAAAAACCAGCCTTGCGGCGTAACATGAACAGGTCTTTGCAAGACAGAAAATAATCCCACAACCCATGATAGACAACTTAACGGAACATGCACCAAGAGATTGAATGTAGATTTGATGGTTCGTTCGGTCGGTCGGTCATTCGAATGTTTGATTTTAGCATGGAGTACGCTTCATATATCTCTCTGTTCACGCTCCACTTCATCTGCCAGTGAATTCAATGATCTTATCAGATCTCCAGCCACCATGTTTCGAACGATCCAAACGGAACACGCTTCTGCTAATCCCCGCCTTGAAGCAATGATTGACGGAGGGTGGGCGTGGTCAGCTCAGAATGCATTTTCAAAACCGCACTGAATTTTGCTACACATATCCCACAGCGTCATGATGAAAATGCAATCCTAAGTGTTCTAACAAATAGCATTTAAATGATCATTTTGCTACCATTTATGCTTGAACATGTTACACATATCAAAAATCAATGTGTTATACATTTTCATTTTGCAACTTATAAAGCGTTAAAATTTGCATGCAATATACATCCCTGCAAACACATCCCTGCGGGGCCCATGCTGGATTTTTGTGGACACAGTGGGCTAGGGCCAACCCACACCAAACTTTAACAGGCCCAGTGCGGGCTTCCCAGGTGAGGTCCACAGCTTTGGGCTCACCGCAGGCTCTCAGTGAGCAGGCCACACTCGCGGACTGTCCACATCAATCCCATGATGGCCCAGTGTGGGCCAGCCCATTCGGGCCCAGAGCAACTTTTGTATCCTTTGGGCCAATGCAGGTTTTGTGTAGGCAGCCCTGTAATTCAAATAGGAGAATACAAACAACATTGACTGGCCATTCTTTAGCCACTCAATTGAAGGGGAATGGCACAAACCAAAAGAGGCCTTTTCAGAATCTGTTGTTTCATACAGGCCAGTGATCCTCAAACCTGGCTCACGAGATCCACTTTCCTGCACAGTTCAGCTCTAACCCTAATCAAACACACCTAAGCATGCTGTCCCAAGTATGAAACAAATACAATTTCAGTGTTAAAGCAGCTCTAAAAAGACAATATTGTCATTATTCAGCTCAATTTAGTTCAGTGTTGATTCAAATAAGTTCTATGACTGTGTTAATGTTCCAAAGTTAATTAGTTATGAAGTGGACTCAATTCAAATATAAAGTAAACTATATATAAAAATAAACAAATAAATACAAGTAAATATAAACAATACATTATTATTATTAGTTTAGTTTAGGTGATCCTTCTACTGTTTTCGTGGCAAATAAATACTGCTTTGTTGTAAATATCAAATACTTCAATAAGTGTTTCTTAGTAACTTGTAGTAGTAGTAAGTATAGTTAAACTATTTAATATGATGAATAGCTTGTAGCTTGACAAGCTTCAGTTTCAAAGCATCTTCCTCAACGCTGGTGAGCACATCTTGCTGTGGTATCTGACTCTGTCCAGATGGAGCTCAGATGAGCTTCTTCTGTCTGTAAGCTCATTATTTCAAATGGCAGCCGTGACTGCAGGCTACAGGCGAGACACGGGGGGTATAATTACAGCTCACAACCTCCTCTGAAACTCCACCACACTGACACACAACCCTACAGGAACACAGGCCTGAAACTTAATGATCCAAGACACTGTGGACACTTAATGAGGAAAAGCTCATATACACTAATACAAAGTGTTTGTGCCATCGTGGCTCAGTTAAGTCCAGATGACACACCTCTCTTGAAACATGTCCTGTCAGAGATCAGTATTTGTTAAAGAGCTAGTATTATCCAGACAGAAAGAGTCCTGCGATAAGCAGCTGGGCTCTGGACAAACGTACAGTGGTAAAGTCTGATGTTTTGACATCACAATCCTTATGACTGTCACATGGTCCATGAGAAGTCATGATAAAAAGATTACGACAGCTATTAAAGCAACAATGATAATTAACTCTGAGAATATGAAAAAGAAAATAAGATTTAAAAAATCTATATTAAAAATACAGTCTTAGAGTTCATAGAATTGCAATTTGCATTCATGTTGTGTGTGTTTTTTTTAATGTTTGTATCATTTGACGTTGATAAAGCTCTTTATTAACGGGGCAATCATAATTCTGAGACATTGAAATAGACAAAAATGAGACAAAAATGTATATAAAAAAAATTCATGTCAAGTTTTCAGAAATGCAATATGTATTTATGTTTGTTAGGTATGATTTAAAATATTTGTACAACTTTCAAATTTTTTTTAATTAATGACTATAAAAACATCAAATGGTGTAA